>JAUTXW010000969.1:0-27062 GCA_030620095.1 Kuschelorhynchus macadamiae | reverse complement strand
GGTCATGTTGTTGTAGTTGTTGCTTGGGTACCGGTTGGTCTTGCTATTATATTTCGTTTAAAGTTACAGCTGGAATTGAAAACAAAACTATTAAAGATCGACGAACTCGGAAGCAAATAGACTGAATTTATTGAATTATTTAGTCCCTTTAGAGTAATCAAAATAGCCCTTCTTGGACCTACTCTCTAATGAGGTTATATCAAGAATCTCGACATGGGTCGCTACCATCTTCTGTTGCTGGAATTACAACAATCGGAAATACTTCGGCTGGTGGAATGTTTAATTACTTGGTTTACTGTTCAGGCCAGCGCAACATATGACAGCTTGGATACCCTATTCAGTAAAAAATAAATATTTCATTTTATACTGTCAAATAAATACATTTTTAAAACATTAACGATTTTTATATTAAAATATAGTTTCATAATCAAACTGACTTCAGAATAAGTTTAAGCTTCTATTAAAACTTTCACCGTTCAGTTAATTTTTGACCGTGTCAAATTGATGTAACTTTTTTATAGCTGCCAGCGCGCAACGCACTGCAATTATTCGGTCCCTTGCATGATGTAGCAGTTAGTTGTGTCCTGAAATATTTACGATTCTTGAGAATTGTAACAGAATCTAATTTTGGTTGATTGACGCAAGAACCTTGCATGGGCTGTTGTTTCATTTTTCATGTCTCTGAAGTACAGGTTTGTATAGGCACTTTGCTATAGGAGCAAGGGCCTTTATAAAATATGTCCTAATTTGCAGAGGAAGTGCAACCAGAAATGTCAGAGGAGATTACTGCCCAAGGTTCCTGAGCACTGCAGAAATCATATGGGATCTGGTTGTATTTTAAACGAGGTCTAAAAGGTAATTTTTTAGATACATTAAAAAATATTGTATACAAAAGTTTTATGTTTTTTTATTTGGAACCGTAGGAGGATTTGTAAAAAATAAACATATGGCAATTGAAAAGTAAAAAATTGAAAATCGACTTAGATATTCTAAATGGAACACTCTGTATAATTTTATTTCAATAAATAGACATCTTTTTGTTAATTTTAAAAATACCCGGTTTGATACCATTGTCTTTAAAGACAACCGAGACAATTGACAAGAACCTTCCCATAGAGGCAGTGTATTCTTTAGTAATGACTACTTATGTGCATGTTCACTTTCTTTTCTAACACATTGTTTCTTTTAGCAGTGATTTTGTCAAATTTATCGGTTGTGTTTAAAGACAAAGGCATCAAACCTGGTATTTCTATAATCAGCAAGAATATGCCCATTCACTGAAATAATATGATTCAGGGTGTTCCATTTAAAATAACCGAACCCCAATGTTCACTTCCCTTGTAAAAGGGAAATATTGTAATCCTGAAAAAATGACCCTCCCGAGTTTTTACAGATTTTTCACGTTGCACAATTTTCTCATTTCAAATTACAGGTAATATGGGGATGACCTGATAACATTCTGGTAAAAATACAATATAGCGGCCTAGTAAAACGTTAAACATTTATTCAAAAACTGGTTATCCAATTTACCCCAAATTTTGTATAAAAATCAATCAACTGGTAAAATGGCAAAAGAAAATGGCGGCCTAATAATATATTTAAAAAATCAGCTTTGAAAAAACAATTTATTAGATTGATTTTAGATTTTGTGCAAGAATTAAGTGTGATATAAAGATGAACTGGTAAAATTGTTAGACGAATTCAAGATGGCGGTCAAATAAAACGTTCGTAATAGTAAAAAAAAATTGTTCACGTTTTAGCATCCGTCAATTTAAAAAAATACGTTTTTTAACTCGGTGACTATTTTTGTCCGTCTGTCTCTCCGGCTGTTCATTCACGGTATATTAGAAAACCATTTACCCGATTAAATTCAAACTTTAGTAGAAAACTAAGGGTCATACGACCTGGTAACATATTGGTAAACATCCAATATGGCGGCCTAGTTAAATGTATAAAAAATTATTATCAAAAAACTAATTATCCAAGTTTGCAATTTACCAAATTTTGCACAAAAAACAAATGTTTTATAGAAATAAACTGATAACATTTTGATACGCATCCAAGATGGTGGCGGTCTAACAAAATATTTAAAAAATCAACCTAGAAAAACAACTTATTAATTTCAAATTTTGTGCAAAGTATTATCTCTATATTATGAACCAGTCGATATGTGGTACGAATTCCAGATGGCGGCAAAATAAAATCTTTAAAAATCAACGTAAAACCATTTGACTTCAAATTTCGCACAAAAATTCAATTTTAAATTATGCCCAAAAATCAAGTGTGGCATCGATAGAAACTGGCAAAATATGGGAACGGAACAAGGGGAAATATGGGAACGGAACTATTCCTAACTAAAGGAGATGTTCATAATGAGGGAAGCTCCGGGCAAAAGACGATTTTTTACGATCCAATTGTCATTTTTATAGCAAATCCTGACGGTTTAGAGAAAACCTTATAATTTTTATATATAAATTTAACCTTGTAGACCTCGTTTAAAATATAACTTGTACATAAAATACTGAAAATCAGTAGTAATATTTGGAGAGAGTATTTTTTAAATATAGAGCAATAACATTTCATTTATTATAAAGAAAAATGAGTTTGGAGAGTATAAAAGATTCTATGCTAATTTTCAAGCGCTTATTAAATTTTAGTCAAAAACTAGTGAACAATTTTCTTAGGTTATATATAAATAGGGCTGATTATTAACATAAGAATAAGTAATGAAAAAATAAAGCCAGATGTTTTGATTAGAACTCTGGCGTGATGAAGGTTGCATTTTATCACTATTATTACGTCATATATCAAGAGCTGTTTTTGTATTTAAACTTTACCGTTAGGACCTTCTTAACAAGAATAAATATTTACTAGGCCAAAATCGTGGAAATGAATGTTCATTAAACTACTTTCATTCAATTCATTAAAAGTAAATAGCTTGGTTGTAAATTTAACATTCTGAATCCAGTGTGTCGATAAGTGAAAGTTTTCTTCCTTATAGTTACAATATAATTATTAGAAATTTAAATTTTTATCACCGCCATAGCTGAAATGACATTCAAAAAATATTTATATGAAAATAATAATTATAAAATCAGAAAAAAAAATGTAATTCTTTCTTTTGTTTCTAACCTGATACGAAAAACCATAGTAGCAAATAGTTATTTTTCATAAAATTTCTATACATTTTTTACTACGTTTTTTTTTCTAACTAGTTCATATATAAAAATGAATTTATAGATCTGCAAAAACATAGCATGAAAGTACAATACTATGACTAATAGTATGCCATTGGATAATATACTATCCTTCAAATAGTTTATTTGTGTGTTTTTGTAACTTCGTCAAACCTATTTAAATTGAGCATAACGAAAATTTTAATACAGTTCAGTACCTAATCTATACTAGAATGTATCAGCAGTCGTGTTATTATTAAGGTAGTTAAAAGAAATTATTACTTCCATAAAAAATACGACCACTTAACGTACGCTTTAAATTTAAATTCTATAAAATTCAATGCGATATAAACTGGATGGCAGTTTCACTGTGTTTAAAATAAGCTATAAAAATAAAAATGGCAATCTAGGGCAGCAAAAATTACGTTGATATAGAGTATTCCAAAGTGCATATGGATTGGAAGAATACATTTTTACAATTACGCTACAGGAATAATTTTTATTGGAGTGCAGGGTACCAGATTAGTGCGTTGGCGGTACATTTATATTTTGATCAAGATGAATGCGGTTTATTTAGTACATTAGACCATCATCAAGGAATGTAGTTATAGTTGTTTTGCACTGCTTTTTACGCACGTGTGTAGTGCAGCTGCGTAAAGTAAGAAGCCTTGTAGTCAACTCAAAATCCAACTGATTTATGCCAGAAAGTAAAGCCAATTCAGAGCGACACCGGACCAGGCCCATCAAAAACTGAAATAAAAGCCTCTTCACGCCAAGCCTCAAACCTAAAATATTTCGGCAATGTCGTGGAGAACTAAACTGAAAGCGTTGATTGAAAGAAAAAGGAAGATGCGCAACCTTATGGGCGAATTCGTGGCACAAAAGGTGTTCGAGATGTAGCTGGCGACATCGTCGCCGCCTGGAAAGGTGTCCGAGATTTGCGCCGCGCGCTGCCAGTCGTTTACAGAGAAAAAGTGGATAGATCGGATAGTCGGCGGAGATGTACGAATCGCTTACCTGTATTGTTTACATCTTAGTCACAGATTAATTTGTTAATCTGTGGCATAGTGGTTATTGTTTTTTTGCTCGTTTTCGAGTCAAACTCGTGAATTTTTAACTCTACGAAACTGGAGTACGTTTCATTCTTGTGAAACTGTTAATTAAAGCGTTATGTTTTCCAGAAAAATAGAGTGTGCGTATGTTGGATGCAACAATAAAAGAAAAATAATTTGGTGAGCTTTTTTAAATTCCCCGTGACGAGACCCGACATTCTTTGTCAATGGATACAAACTGTGGCAATGTTGAAATATTTGTAATGGACGAAAATTCTTTGATAAATAAACGTTTATGTGAAAATTATTTTTCTAAACACGATATGTTTTCAAGTGGCGAAAGACAATTACTGAAGAAAAATGCCATTCCTATATTTTGGACAGGTAAGTGTTTTTTATTTTGTATCTTATTTTTCGAATGTCCTTGCTAAAATTAAATTCAAATAAAGAATAAACTATGCAGGGTCCTAATAATCTTACAAATGTTACATCGCAGGAATGAATTTGATTTTTTTGAATCTCTGTACTGTTTTTAAAATACATTAAATGTGTCATGACCTTATAAATATATATATGTGCTTGTAGGTAACGGCCGTATACTGCCAATAGTATAAAGAAATAACGGTGATTCTGCCAAAAAGTTTATAGTACATTTTTTTTCTAATTTCGAAATAATTCATTTCTTCTTCAGGGCTCTCTAATAACATAATTATCAGAAAATTTAAGACTGTTTTTACAATTAAAAAGTACTTACACTAATTAAAATGCAAAGACAATTTTGGGGGAATTTTCAGAAAGTATAAAATATAAAATTGGATAGATTTTAACTACTAAAATTTTGACATCATTTGACAAGAAATAAATAATTTAAAATCAATTTTTTTTCTATCAAATAACGACAGAAATAAGTTAAATATGTCAAACGTATAATTTTATATTTTATGTTTTCTGAAAATTACCTCAAAACTGTCTTTGCATTTTAATTAGTGTAAGTACTTTTTAACTGTAAAAAGTCCTAAATTTTCTGACAATGAATGCATAGTCACAAAAATAAAAATTTGGAAAATCAACCATATAGGCAAATAAGAATTTTGTCGAATACATAATTTTTTCCTTTTCCTTTCCCGACCGTGATGGTAAATTTAATACTTACTATTCAATACAGTGAAACCATTTATGTTTGGTTTGTTATTTAAAAAAACGTGTTAGTGCTTTTTAATATTTGTTGTAAAATCTATATATTTTAAACACTGAGCTAAAGTTTTCAGCAAGTTCGTGAGAGAGTTGTACTGCACCGATTTATATAATCGTCTGGTAACGGAGACCTTGGAACACTATTTTTTGTACTGTATACAGAGTTCAAAAAACGATCACGATTCTTCTCCAACTGCTTGACGTAAAAATATGCATTTGGGCACACAGGTTGGTAGTAGAATGTAGAGGTTGGATAAAAAGGAATTTTTTATTTAAGAAACGGTTTGTTTTTCGGAAAAACGCTTACGCGCGTGTATTTTATTTGGTTATTTAACAAATTTTAAGGTTTCTTAAAGATGTATACAAGGTGTTTCAAAAATTCGGGCCATGATTAATCACGATTCTGATCAAACCGCTTGACGTAAAAAGCTGAATTTTAGCACACAGTACTAAGTGACAGTTTTCTTTATAGCTGTTGTGAAAACTAGATGACAATATGTAATCCTCGAGTGTGAACCTTCTGACACATATTATGGAGTCAATGATGCATTGCATTCAGGGTATTTATTAAATTTCTCGGCTGTCTTTAAAGTTGAAGATATCAAACCTGGGATATTTGTAGCAATCAAGAAAATGCTTTCTTAATAAACATAAAATATATAGGGTATCTGATTTAATGCATTAAATAATGTATGCCAGTGTCTCTGATATCTGAAAATGTCTTCAGAACAATTTGTTTTTTTTTTATGAAAATTTTTAGCCCAAAATATGAAAATGTTGAGGGCTTTTAAAAGCGAAATAAAACGAAATGATAATACTGTACAGGGTGGGCCGTTTATCTTGGGACACCCCCTTATAGGGGAAACGATGGGTTTTAGGGAAAAACTTTCAATATGAAAATTTCTTAATTTTTTAATTTTTTTTAATTTTATATATAGAGGGTGTTTCGTTTTGCGTGGAGAGGTATGAACTTTTTTATTTCAAATGCAATACCCTGTATATTGATAAAATCTTAAATAGCTCTCTCAAAGACCATATCAATGATATATAATAGTAGGGGTATGTGATGCACCGTTTCGGACTTATTAACGTTTATCTCCACCTTTTGACATATTTAACCCGGTATAACAATGTTATCTATTAACTTTATTGATTTTTGTAAGCAGGAAAGACCAATTGATAAATTATCTTTTCTGTATTCGAAAAGTTATAATATTTGAAAAATACTAGTGTCGCCAAATTTGGCGAACCATTAATTTTCTCAACTATTTTAAATGCAACATATTATATATTATATCGCATTTAAATAGAGCATTAAAAGACCTTTCTAACGATGCTTAATACTATGGGTCTGAGATTCACGGTTTCGGATTTATCGAGACTTGTCTTCAGGAATATCCTTATACCATCGATTTTCTCATTTTTTTTAATGCGACCATGTGTAAATTGTACTGAATTCAAATAGATCCTTAAATGCCCTTTCCAACGATGGATATCATTATGTCTTTGATAGTTACTGTTTCGCACTTATAACCGTTTATCTGATATAATATGATTCGGCTTCATCATTTTCACTATTTTTAGATCAACATAATGTAAGAGACATCTAGGATCATCCTACGGGGGATACTTAATTTTGTGATGAAAATTTGGATATTATCAAGTTTTAAATCACGCTGGGATCATACATTCTGTTTTAGAGACACTAGTCTTAGGATTTGTTTTATGGGATATATTGACAATTCAACGTGGTTGGCCATGGATGCTTCATTTGTGTTTTTTTGTAACTGTCATGGTTACAATCTTTTGACACAAGATTAATATACCCTCGTATTTACTTGTTTTTCGTTTTTTTAATTTTGTTTATTTCTATATTTATATTATATTTCCGTTTCTGAAGTTAGTTTGCCCCCTTTTTTTAAATGTTTCCTATACAGGAAAAGATTGATATGCTAGAGGGTTATTCATCTAACAATAAAAATCGGACCCTGCCACTCAGGAATTACGAGTATATCACTAAATATTTAAATATAAAACGTTGTACAATTTTGACCGAAGAGCATCTCAATATTTTATTGCATTTTGAAGAGACTCCGGAAAATTCAACAAGGAATGCATCTTTGGAATTGGAAGTTAACGAACCCGCCTTGAAATAAACCATTGCAAGCCCTATAAATATTGTGCAGGGCAAAAATTACATCAAAGGGTCTATACCACAAGGTTAGATTTTTCTAGTACCCTTATGGACAGACATTTCGTGGAAAATTGATTCTCTGATATTAGTTGGACGGGTGAGTGAATATTTACGACGTTAAATAAATTCTACAATCGGAAAAATACGCCATATTGGAGCAGTGAGAATAATAGCAGAGTTAAGGAAGTTTCAAGGTCTGGGAGAACATCAGTGAAAGTATGGTGCGCGATTTGGAGGTCCAGAATTATAGGTCCAGTATTTTTCGATTACAATTCAAATTCTCGACGTTACTTAGACCTGTTAATGGACATTCAGCCACTGGAGGAAAATGCCATTCTTCTAAGGGATCGTGCTAATTTAATTTGGCAGCACACCACAGAAGTCCAGAGATCAGAAATTATTTAAATTTTCAATATCGGGAATGGATTGGGAAAAATGGAAGTTACGCCTAGTTTATAAAAAAACCCTACAACAGCAGAATAATTAAAAATTCCCATTCGGGACGGAGTTCAATTTCTGAATAGAACAGAAAGTGTCAGAAATGCTATAACACATTTAGAAACTCTTTACAGCACGCGCGTTGCTCAAAACGGGAGCCATATAGAACAATTCTTGCAATAGTTCGCTATATGTTCTTCGTTTTTTTGTTTGAAGTTGTTAGTATAATTAGGTCTCATTATTATTAATATCCGTTGTTTCTTGCAATTTGTATAAACTTGTTGAGATAATTAAGATGTCTTTGTGAATTTTATTAATTGATTATTTTGTTATTTGTTAATAATGTTCTTAATAAAATGTTATAATATGTTATATAATAGATGAGTGTTAAATATTTTATGAAAACATAAATTTAATTTAGTTTTTAGTTCTGTCGTCCACGTAGATTTTTGCTAAGTTAGCTAAAAGTCTTAAATATGCTGGTGTAAAATACCTCAAATAATGAAGGCGAATAATATTATATAAGATAACGCATAATATTCAATAGGTTCGAAACGATGACTCTTATACCCATAATATTTTACATTTTTGTAAAGTCCTTTTATTGCTCCATATGAATTCGACATAATATACAGAGGGTCGCATTTAAAAAAAATGAGAAAATCAATGGTATAAGGATATTCCTGAAGACAATTATCAATAAACGGTGAATCTCAGATCCATAATATCATACATCGTTAGAAAGGTCTTTTAATACCCTATTCAAATGCGATATAATATACAGGGTGTTGTATTTAAAATAGTTGAGAAAATTAATGGTACGCCAAATTTGGAAACACTGTAACATTTTTGAAATATTATAGCATTTCGCATAGAGAAAAGATAATTCATCAATTGGTCTTTCCTGCTGCATAAGAAACAATTGAAAAAGTTAATAGATAAGATTGTTATACCGGGTTGAAAATATGTCAAAACTGGAGATAAACGTCAATAAGTCCTAAACGGTGCATCACAGACCCATATTATTTTATACCATTCAGATGAACTTTGAGAGAACCATTTAAAATTTTGTTAATATACAGGTTGTTGCATTTAAAATAAAGAAGTTGATACCTCTCCACGCAAAACGAAACATCCTGTATATATAAAAATTGAAAAAATGAAAAATACAAGTGAATCCAAGAAACTTTTGTATTTAAATTTTTTTCCTAAAACCCACCGTTTCTGATATAAAGGGGTGTCTCAAGATAAACGACTCACCCTGTACAATAGGGCTTATGTACTACTGCTCTGGAAATACAGCAGTTATGCATACAGTGCTGCCTATAGCAGATAGAGTGAGGTCTTTATATGATTCCTAAAGAACAGTGTCAATCGAAATAGAAAGAACTCTTATAGGAATAGTCTGCGTAAATAAATATTTTTGATCGTAACAAAACACGTTTATTGATTTTTTTAGTATAAATTATACCAATACGATGTATTGGTGTATGAAACTTATCTATGGACAATTCCAAATAAAATCATGTAAACTCAAACCGAAAAATCAATACAATGTTCTTTCAAACAAAGTATATTTCGTACTACCCGTAACAATAATTTCTGTCTCCCAAGACTGACTAATCTACCCGATTCAACACAAAGAAAAACTCTTATCTTATTACATAACGTCGAGAACAGTCATCCAATATTTCACCCGATAAACCGAGTGTCTTGCCGAAGCGTTTCTACAGTCGGCCTAACCTGACATCTTCACGTCCTCGGGAAGACAGACTTACCCGCTTCTGAAACATAAAAATAAAAATAAAAATTAGTTTATTAAAATAACCTAAACAGGTGAATCTTCCGATTCATCCTTAGAACCGTCAGAACTCACAACTGTTTTAAAAATTTTAATCTTTTCAGAGGGGCACACCCCTTTATACGGGTTTCGCGAACGTTTCGCCCCCTTCAAGTCTTCCACGACATATCGATCGTTATCGAGAACTGCCGTGATCGTAAATGGGCCGTGATATCGTGGCTCGAGCTTTCGACTTTGCCCATCGTTCGAACCTTTGTTTCGTTCGACAACTACCTGTTGGCCAACTTCGTAACGTTTAGGTTTAGCATGTCGTTTATCGTACGATCCTTTTTGTTCAGCCTGCTTCTTGGCTATCTTTTCAGCTACGTTAGCTCGGACCTCAGTAAGGTTTGAAGGTTCTTCATATTGAACCTTTGTCGTCAAAAATGAGTCGTTTACTCCACGTGGTCGATATCCGAAAAATACTTCATACGGTGTTTTTCCCGTAACGGTACTAATAGTTGTGTTGATTCCAAATCGAATCATGCTTATTTTATCATCCCAAGACCTCTCATCATCAACACTAGCAGATAATGAAGAGAGAACAACTCGGTTAATTCGCTCAACTTGCCCGTTGGCACGCGGTGTGGCCGTTGCACATAGAACCCGTTTAATTCCAAATTTTAAGCAATATTCGGTGAATGCTTTGCTTGTGAAGGCAGTCCCTCTGTCGCATATAAACCTCCGTGGGACTCCAAAGGTTTCTATTATTTCGTTCAAAAACTTAGTCACTGGTTCAGTTTTCGTGTTAGGTACTGCTTTTAAGAACACAAATTTAGTGAAAGCATCCACTGCTACGATTAAATAGCTATCCTTCTTTTTACTTTTAACAAATGGCCCCAAATGATCTAGATGTACCTTGTCCATGGGTATCGCTTTCTTTTCAATGCTATGCAGGCTTCCTGGCGTCATACCCGATGGTTTTTTATTATACATACATCCCAGGCAGGACGATATGTAGTTTTTAACATATTTCCTCAAAGAAGGGAACCAATATGTTTTGCTTACGACTTCGATGGTCTTATCAACTGCAAAGTGTCCTAGTCCATCGTGGTAATACATGAGAATGGTTCTGCGGGATGCCTTTGGGACTACCCATCGTCGGCCATTTTGAGTCTTCCGGTATAATCGGTTTTCTTTGAGGCAATATTCTTTGTGTATTTGAGTTTCCTCTTTGCTGGTGGGCGTTCGCTGCAAAACTTCGAGTAAGTGCTTACACCTTTCGTCTTGTAGCTGCGCCGCCAAAATCCAATCCTCGTCGGATACATTAACGTGCAATATATCCAAGTCGACGTTCGACTCAATTGGATTTCTGCTAAGCGCATCAACATGAGACATCTTTGTCCCAGGCCGATATTCAATATCGAAATCAAATTCCAGCGTTGTTAACCACCACCTTCCTATGCGGGGAATCAGGTCTCGTTTGGTTAAAGTCGTGCGTAAAGCATTGCAGTCTGTTACTATTTTAAAATGTATTCCTACAAGGTAAACCCTAAATTTCTTCAGAGAACTAACGACTGCCAAAGTTTCTAACTCGTACGAATGATACACTTGTTCTTCTTTGGTAGTCGCCCTGCTAAAACATTGAAAAGGTTTTAACGCGCCATTGGACTGTTTTTGAAGTAGTATTCCACCAAGACCCCATTTGCTGGCATCCGTGTGGACTTCAGTCGGAGCTTCCCTATCGTATATAGCTAATGTTGGACGGGATGTCAATTTTGTCTTTAAATCTTAAAAAGCCTGCTGTTGTGCATCGTTCCAAGTGAAAACCGTGTTTTTCTTTGTCAAATTTGTAAGTGGTTTGGCAATTAATGCAAAACCCTGTATATATTTGCGAAAATAACTCGCCAACCCCAAAAATTGTCTCACTGTGTGAACATCTGTTGGAGTCGGGAAATCAGCAACAGACTGAATCTTTTCTGGACCCGGTTTGATCCCCTCTTGGCAAATTTCGTGACCAAGATAGCTTATTTTTCGTTGTAAATAACTACATTTATCAAATCTTAAGGTCAGTCGTGCGGAACGTAGTAACTCCAGAACGTTTTCTAAACTCTCTAGTCCGCCCATTACATCGTTTGATGGTATTAAAATGTCATCTAGATATGCAAGGGCAGTCGTGTAACGTAAAGACCCCAAGATTTGATTAATGGTCCTTTGAAATACTGCTGGTGCGTTCACCAATCCAAATGGCATTACGAGGTACTCATAATGACCATCTGGCGTAATAAAAGCTGTTTTGGAGGCGGAATCTTTAGCTACTGGTACCTGATGATAACCAGACGCAAGATCTAAACTTGTAAAATATTGACCCCCCTTCAGCCTGTCTAAAAGATCGTCAATACGTGGTAGGGGCCATACGTCTTTGACAGTCTTACGGTTTATGGCCCGGTAGTCCACGCACATGCGCGTTTCTCCATTTTCTTTTTAACCAATAATATAGGACTAGCGTAGGGCGAGTTTGACTCCCGAATAATGTTATTTTCCAATAAATCTTTTACTATTTCCCTAACCTTTTCTCTTTCAGAATAAGCTAGTCGATACGGCCTATATGTGACGGGAGTGTCGTCAGTTAAATTTATAGAAATTTCCGCGACATCAGTTTTGCCCACTTCGCTTAATTTAATTGCAAAACAATCTCGATACTTATTTAATAATTCAAGTAATTTTAACTTATTTTTATTTTCAAGACATTTGTCTACGCGATCTTCTATATCAGACATTGTAAATTGTGTTAATTCGCTTTGTTTAACCGATAAACATTCTAAATATTGTTCTTGTTTTTCTGCTGTGCACGTAATTGCCCGTGCGACGACACTGCCTTTTTCATACACAACAGCGTTATCAGAAGCATTAAAAACAGGTACTAAACCACCGCTTTTTAAATTTGTTATGCATCGTGGAATTAAATGAAATTTATTTGGCCAAGTACGATAGCGTAAATCAATATATACATCATCACAATCCTCAGAAGCATACAGTGGAATGTGTCCAATGTGATTTGGAGGAATAACAGATGCTTCCTTGGCCCACAAAGTAACTTTACGCGACGGCAGTGTGTCAATTTCACTAAGTGAGGTTTCATCTTTATTAAATAACCTAACTTGTCCCCCACGTACCACCATAACGACATTAGAGCTATTTATAAACGGTTGCCCTACTATTATAGACACTTCTTGTGCCGCATCCGGTACACAAAGTGCTTCGACTGGTGCGACAGCTAAATCAACTTTAAGATTAATAAAAACTTTATGTCTTACGACAATTGAGCCGCCGGCAAACCCACTTAGGCGAATTTGTACTGGGTAAAAATCTAGTTTTAAATTTCTAACGTCAGACTCACGTATGGTAACGGCATTGCTACCCGAGTCAACATATCCTCGAAAGGCACAATCATTTATGTAACAGTCAATAAAATAGCAAGTGTTAGTATTTAATTTGGCATTTTTACGTAAATCTAAGTTTAAAATGGTTTCTGACTTACCCGTCGGTTTGTTCTGCTTGTTTTTATGGCAGTTGTGTTCGTCGTGCCCTAGAAGTTTGCAACGTTTGCACTCGAGACGTGGTTTAAAACACTTTGCTGCAATATGGCCACGTTGTCCACAATTAAAACATTTTGGTAAAAACACGTTGTTTTTAGGTTTGCTTCTGATGACATTACGTAAATCAGTATCACGCACTTTTTTAGGCTGACTTGATGCAGAAGTTGAAGGCACGTTTGCCCGCAAAACAGACAGGTATTCTTCATACAAGGCCTCCGGTGTTTCGTATCTCCCTGCCCGAGAGCCATTTTGTACTACGGAGTCGTCAATACCGTGTAGAAGACAGGATACTGCTCTCTTCCCCTGTATGTCGCATGTTCTTAGTAATTCCATTTTTTCAAAGTAATACGTAGTCATCGATTCTGTTGGAGATTTCCGTCTGTTTAACATTGTCTGTAGAAGCGTTGCGTAATCGGTGTGATCGGGAAAGCTTCTTCTTACTAGGCTTTTCCATTCCTCCCAGGTCAAATTATAGTTGGTCAAACTGTGGTACCAGTTTTTCGCCATGCCTACGAGTCTGGATTGCATGTGGTAAATTGTTGTTATCTCATCCCACTTGTTTAATTGTCTTAATTGGTCAATTTTTGTCAACCATTGCTCAGCTGTAAGGTTATTATTTTCCGGTGAAAATTCTGGAATGCAGTCGCTGCGAAAACTTAACTTTGGAGTTTCTTTGTTTTCCGTAGACTGTGCCTGACGACCTAAATCCTTAATCATGTTTTCTAGCCTTTTGAACCTATCTTCCGTGGACTCTGATTCAGGAGTTCTTGGGGAAACAGATCGATAATGCACAAACGAACGGCTTTGTTCTTCACGTCGAAGGTCTACCACGCGAGTTACATCACACCCTGTAACGAAGACCATAGCCAACCTGCTGACATAACATTCTTCTTTTTGCAAGCATATCATTATTTACTTCACTTCAACTAATGTACTGGATTTTTACGGTCAGTCAGAGTAAAGACTTCGAAGCGTAAGAATCCAATCTCGAATTTTTGTAATTTAGAAAAATAAAATTTTTTAAAAACGGAATTTCTAGTTATCAATAGTTAACTGGCGCAGTCGTGCGGATTTTGATAGATATTGATTTGCGATAAACGGCGATTGCAAATCAATTTTCGGAGATTTTCGAAAACTGTCAAAAATCGAACCTATTGTGATTTTCGATCGTGGAGGTGTCGTGTGCTGTTCAGAGTGGCTTCTCAGAATTCAGAACACCCATTCCATCGCGGAACTGTCCATCCACCCCCGATCTACACGAAGATCGGGAAAGAAACCGAATAGTTCTTTCCGCAAGAAGTTTTTGAGTGTTCAGACGACATCGCTGGGTATCTGCAAGAGCTTCTTATAGAAGATGACTAGAAGATTTCTGTTGATATTAATGTAAGTGCAATTTGATAAATGTCTTATGCGGACGACTTGGTAAATATTTTAAACAATTTGTCATTGAATCCTTCAACTAACTCTGACTCTATTTCCCAATCCCAAGCGGAAGTACCAGTAAATAATATTAATCAAAGTAGTTCTACTGAGAACAATAATTTCACTGAAATTCAATATCTTAGTGCTGAAGATCAATTAGTTTTAGATAATTTTATTTTAAGTAGTAATACTAGTGCAAATATTAACTTAGAAAACGTAAATCACGAAAACATGACTAACCAATTTAAACCAGAATTTTTAAATTGTGTGCCAATATTTGACGGTAACGCTACCGAACTAAATAGATATTTGGCTACGTGCAATAATTAATCAATTTTACGATGCTACCAATCCCAATAATTTTCAAAATACTTATATTCTTAATTCTCTTATAGGAAAACTTAATGGTAACGCTAGGCTAGTTATTAACGTACAAAACGTAACTACCTGGCAAGAAGTAAAAGACACTCTTTATAGAAATTTTGCCGATCGACGCGACGAAAGTTGCCTAAATAGAGATTTGGTAATGTTACGACAAAATTCAAACGAATCCCCGCAAAATTTTTATGATAGATGTCTAGAAATACTTAATTTGTTATGTAGTTACATAGATGCGCACGAAACTGCAGAAGCAGCAAGAATAAAACGAGAACTATATCAAAATTTGGCATTAAAAACTTTCTTATCAGGTCTTAGGGAACCGATAGGCACAACTATTAGGTGTATGCGCCCAGGGTCTTTGACCGAGGCCATACAATTGGTAAACCAAGAACAAAATGTTAAATATTTCCAAAACGGATCCCAAACACAACCAAAAAATTTTCGCAATAACAGAAATATTCCAATTAATCGGCCTTTTAATCAAAATCAAAATGTCAGTTCGAACGTGCCTTTCTTTAGACCACAACCTAACCATTTTTCACTACCATTTAACGCGCACACCAATCACAATCAATTTAAGCAAAACATCGCACCATTTTCTAATATAAACAGGCCTCAAATGAATTTTAGACCACCATTCAGGAGTCAAAATAATTCTGGCAATTTTAATAGACCACAACAAAACGTATTTAAACCTAATCCTTTCCAACCATTACCTAAGCCAACACCAATGAGTGTGGTATCAAATTCCACTCAAAGACGAGATGAGCCGGCCAACACTTCCCATCAACAAAATCAGTATCAGCCACCTCGTCCAAAATTCACATTCCAAGAACTGTACAACACCGAAACCAACTCTTGTTTTGATAGTGATACAAACTACGATAACACGCATTATGACCATGACCTATCCACAATTGTTTTCAGTATACCAATAGTGGAGAGTATTCGCAGTACGCAAATACCGGGGAATATTCGCAGAGCTACCCACTTAATGAAAACTCTGATGGATATCAAATGCAGTCGCAGACTGAAAACGAAACACAGAGCCAAAATTTTCAGGATTCCTCACAAGAGACCGAGCAAATTTGATAAACCAGGTCATTTCCCTAAACACCACTAATTGTAATGAATTGTCCTATATCACCTTTCCTGAATACAACCTTAAACTTTTGATCGATTCCGGATCGACTAAATCATTTATTAGCCCTGATTTAGCTTTAAAATATTTTCCAAATTATGTGAAAAACAACTCATTTATTGTTTCCACAGTTTTTCAGAAATCCGCCCATAAGTATAGTGCCATGATACCAGCATCTAAAATATTTAAATTACCCCGACAGATTAATCTCAAATTTTTTTTATTTAAATTCCACGACGTATTTGATGGGTTGATTGGAATCGATAACCTAAAATTACTCCAGGCAAGTTTAGATTATGATAAAGGATTTTTGATTACACCGTATTCAAAAATAAAACTGTCTTTTCATAAAACCAAAACAGAGCTTAATTGTGTAACCATCTCTCCAAGATGCGAACAGGTAATTAGCGTTAAGACTAATATAAAAAATGGTGAAATTATAATTCCCTACCAAAAGATTCATAATTGTGAAATTCCCGAATGCCTTACAATAGCACGCAATGGGAAAGCTCTTACTGCCATTCTCAATAACACTTGCGAGCCTATAACTTTAGATTTTTCCGAGCCCCTTGTTGTAGAAAAATTCTGTAGACAAAAATCGAAAATATTGATTTCAACAATTTCGATGACTCACCAAAAACAAAACTAGACCCCTCCTTAATAAGAACAGATCACCTTAATACTGAAGAAAAAAGTAAAATAATAAACTTGTGTAACCAATTTTCTGATATATTTTACCGTGAAGGCACACCCCTTACATTTACTCATAAGATTAAACATCATATTAGAACAGTTGATGAAGTTCCAGTTTATGCAAAAAACTATAGGTATCCATTTATACACAAAAAAGAGGTCGAAAAACAAATTAATAAAATGTTAAACCAGAATATTATTCGTCCTAGCAGTTCCCCTTGGTCAGCGCCCATTTGGGTGGTCCCCAAGAAAATTGACGCTTCGGGGGTGCAAAAATGGAGGGTTGTTTGCGATTTTCGCGCCCTTAACCTTAAAAGTATGGACGATAAATACCCCCTCCCGAACATCACAGATCTTTTAGATAAACTTGGAAAATGCCACTATTTTACAACTCTCGACTTGGCAAGTGGATTTCATCAAATCGAAGTTGATGAAGCCGACATACCTAAAACCGCGTTCAGCACAGAAAATGGCCATTACGAGTACTTGCGAATGCCTTTTGGGCTCAAAAACGCCCCCGCGACGTTCCAACGAGTAATGGATAATATTCTACGCGGAATCACCACCGAAAAATGTGCAGTTTATCTAGATGACATAATAGTTTTTTCTAGCTCTCTTCAAGAGCATATAGAAAAGTTAACCGAGGTTTTCAAACGATTGAGGGAATCCAATTTTAAAATCCAGTTGGATAAATCAGAATTTTTAAAAAAAGAAGTTGCCTACTTAGGGCACATAGTTACCCCAGAGGGCGTTAAGCCCAACCCCGATAAAATTAAAGCTATAAAAAATTATCCAATACCTAGTACTACTAAACAAATAAAAGGATTTTTGGGTCTCTTAGGTTACTACAGACGTTTTATCGATAATTTTGCAAAAATTACAAAACCGTTGACAAAATGTCTTAAAAAAGGTGCCAAAATTATTCATAATGAGGAATTTGTCAATTGTTTCAATAATTGTAAAAATCTTCTTATAAATGAACCGATATTACAATATCCCGATTTCACGAAACCGTTTAACTTAACTTGCGACGGCAGCAATGTGGCTCTTGGATGCGTCCTCAGTCAAGGCCCAATAGGTCAAGACTTGCCCGTAGCATATGCATCGCGAACATTAAACGACTCCGAGCAAAAATATTCCACCATAGAAAAAGAGTGTCTGTGTATTGTTTGGGCCACAAAGTATTTCCGCCCCTACCTATTTGGTAGAAAGTTCAATATTATAACAGATCATAAGCCCCTCCAGTGGCTCTTCTCGTTAAAAGACCCTAGTTCTAAACTGGTTAGGTGGAGACTCAAATTAGAGGAGTTCGACTACAAAATCATATACAAAAAGGGAAAGCTTAATACAAACGCGGATGCGCTATCGCGAATCGAGTTACACACTAAAGAGACAGGCGAAAATTTTGACCTAGGTAGGTACACAAATGAAATAACCCAAAATTTAAGCCAAAATAACGAAAGTACCGTGGAAAATCAAAATCTTCAAAACTCACATAATATCATAAATAGCGACAACTCCGAAAAGGCGAGCCATGATATAGATCAAATATCTACATTAGTTCATGTAGACGATGAACCTCCAGCTATCCCGGCGCCCGAACCAGATTATGACGACGCCACGGTTCACTCGAACGCGTCACATGACCCTGTCGCCGGTGTCCCCATATTAGATATCGGTGTCAATTACGGTGCCAACCAATTGCTCATACAAGAAGTTTTACATTCTCCTGCGAAACCTAAAACCATAATTTTGTTCGAAAAGAAACGTCGGATCGTTGCCCAAATTTCCAAAAACGATTTTGAGCAAGACATTTTAAATCTAATAAAACAATACGTAGTACCAGAAAAATTGTATTACGTTTATTTCGAAAACCCCGATACATACGAACCTTTTTCAGAAGTGATAAGAAAAAACTTTTGGTGGCCTTATATCAATCTTAAACGCTGTTTGAAAAAATTAATCGATGTGACCGAAAAACAAGACATACCGGAAATTATCAAAAACTACCACGAAGGCAAATCAAATCATCGAGGAATCGACGAAACGTTAGAAAAAATCAAAATTAAATATTATTGGCCCAACTTGAAAAATTCAATACAGACTTTTATAAACGATTGCGAAACCTGTCAAATTAGCAAATATGAACGTCGCCCAGTCAAAATGAAAATGAATGTAACCCCCACGCCGACCGAGCCCTTTGAAATTGTCCACCTAGATACATATACTCTAGAGCAAAGTAAATTTCTAACCATCATAGACAGCTTCTCTAAGTACGCTCAGGCATATCCCTTAAAATCACTGGCCTCAACAGAAATCGTGGATAATCTTCTTTTCTATTTCTCCCATCATAAAATTCCGAAACAAATTATTGTTGATAACGGTACGGAATTTAAAAATTCGGTTGTTACTGAACTCCTACAACTCCACAAAATAAAAATTCATTTTTGCTCTCCTCAACACCCTCAATCAAATGGGCTGATTGAAAGACTACACTCAACCCTTGCTGAACACATACGTCTTCTTAATAACCAAGAATTTAAAAATACACCGGTTTCCCAAAAAATGATATATGCCATTCTGGCCTACAATAATTCAATACACTCCTCCACTAAACTGAAACCGACTGACGTAGTTAATGGGCATATAACAGCTGACGACCCGTTTGACATAAATATCGATCAATTATTACTAAGCGATTATATCAGCAATCACAAACAAAAAGCAAAACTCTTGTATGCTAAAATCAACGAAAAATTATCGGAGTCAAAAGAAAAGTTAATCGATAAAATTAACAAAAATAGGGACGACCCCGAAATTTTTGAAGCCGAACAAGATGTATATGTAAAAAAGCATGTGCGGCAAAAAGATGCCAATAAATTCTCAAAACCAAGCAAACTTATTTCTGTTAATAAAAAACGCAAGACGGCTAAAACTAGTTCCCATGAGAAAGTACACTTAAGTAATATAAAACGTCCCCTGAGAAAACGATACAGTTTTACCAACTAATGCTTTATTTTAATCTTTTCAGCATTCTTCGCTTAACATTCGGATTCGAAGAAAAAATTACCGTGAGAGAATTAAAAGACAATCCCGGTGTAATTCCTTTTAATCTAGGAAATGCAAAAGTGCAAAAATCCACTCACACACTTATTCATTATTATGACCTTAACCCAATTTTGACGGAATTAAATAAGCTTCATAATAAATCTAGAAATCTAACAGACACAATTAATAAACATGCTGAATATAGCTTTGATGTCTCAAATTACCTTAAAATTCTTAAGCTTATACAGGACCGTGTTGACACAAAAATACGAGAAATTATACCTCGTCCGAATAAAGTAAAACGAGGATTATTTAATGGTTTAGGATGGTTTTTCAAATCTATAACGGGAAATTTGGACGCATACGATGGGGAAAGGTATGATAAAATAATTTCGGAACTTCAAAATAATCAAAATACGGTAAATTCAAATATTTTAAAAGAAAACTCAATATCTCTGAGCATAATTAAAAAATTTAATGCCACTATTCAACAAATTAGGGTTAACGAAAAATTATTGGAATCTAAATTAAATCAAATAGGAATAATTGTACAAAAAACTGCTTACAGAGACAATTCTATCTTCATTAAAAATATCATAAACCAAATAATAAATGTCTATGAAATCATTGACTTAACACTTCAAGATATTGAAAACTCAATTACATTTTCTAAGTTAAAAATTATGCATTCAAGTCTTATTAAGACAGAAGATCTCTATCTTGAACTTTTAGAGGTCCAAAAACTAATTGGCACTGACCAAATGCCATTAGAGGTTACGCTAAAAAACATCTTGTTGTATGAAAAAATAATTAACATAGACTGTTTTGTATTTAAAAATAAGATAACATATTTACTGCGTATTCCGATAACGTACCCGACCTATTTTAAATTCCTCCACCTTTACTCTATTCCTATATTGAGAGAGAGTCAGTTTAAGGTTATTATCCCGCGAAAACCCTTTCTTGTAATAAACAAATTGCACTACGCATTCCGAAACCACAGATGTACAGAAGTCAAAGCCCAACACTATGTTTGCGATAAAATGGAACTCAAAGAAATCAGCGAAAGCAGCCCATGCACTGTTAAACTTCTACAAGATGCCAAGAACACCTCCACTTGTCAACAGATCGAAATAAAAATCACAAAGTCAACAATTAAACAATTAGATGTTCCGGAACAATGGGTCCTTATCCTACCGCAAGAAGAAATCGTCAAATTCAAATGCAACAGCCAAGAAAAAGCCGAAAATTCCTGGGTACTTATTTACTAAAAGTACCACATAACTGCAAGGTGACATCAAGTCAAGAATCCATCACTAATAGTCGAGTAGCCGCACCTAACATCAGTGAACCGATATTGTTCCCTGACCTCGACAATGAAATACGCCTTCTGCCCACACTTAATCTTAGAGTGCAGTTGCAAGAAATTGAATTAGATGGGCTACATGAAGTACAGAATTTTACATGAAGTACAGAATTTAATTGAAGAAAACCAACCGGCACAATGCTGTCCTGGTGTTTCTGGCTCACCCAGTATATGGACTATCATGTTGTACGCCGCCGTAGTAAGCGCCCTTGTCTGGGTCATTTACAAAAATGAACAAGAGATGTTCCTATAAACTGAAGAATCCCCGAGAAGTAGAACTTCAAGACGTTCAACTACCCCGTTAGCCGTGGAGTTGAAGCCTTGGGGGGAGGAGTTACATCACACCCTGTAACGAAGACCATAGCCAACCTGCTGACATAACATTCTTCTTTTTGCAAGCATATCATTATTTACTTCACTTCAACTAATGTACTGGATTTTTACGGTCAGTCAGAGTAAAGACTTCGAAGCGTAAGAATCCAATCTCGAATTTTTATAATTTAGAAAAATAAAATTTTTTAAAAACGGAATTTCTAGTTATCAATAGTTAACTTCCGCGATTCTGGACGTTTCCTAGAATCACTTTTGCCACTAGCTCGTAATTCCGGACGTTTCCTAGAGCCACTTTTATCCGAATCGCGTGATCCCGGACGTTTCCCAGAATCATCGCGTTTGGAAGATTTTCGATTGCGATAACGCTCAACATCACTGTCTTGCGAACTAGAACTACTACTACGAGACCTTTTGCGCGAGTTGCCACCCATAATCAACAATAACTTTAATTTAACTTAATCACACACAGTTAAAACAAAAGAAAATGCAATACACGAGAGACGTGAACCACCCCACACCTGAACTGTAAACTCAAACCTAAAAATCAATACAATGTTCTTTCAAACAACGTATATTTCGTACTACCCGTAACAATAATTTCTGTCTCCCAAGACTGACTAATCTACCTGATTCAACACAAAGAAAAACTCTTATCTTATTACATAACGTCGAGAACAGTCATCCAATATTTCACCCGATAAACCGAGTGTCTTGCCGAAGCGTTTCTACAATCATGTCTAAATTCATTAATTCAAAAATGTCCTATACTTACTATTATTAGATAATAAGTATTATTAACAAACAACTGACCTACTTTTGATAAAATTAAAGTGCACTGTGCAGACTGCACAAAGCAAAACGTCTGTGGATGCGAGTTGTATATTCTACCAAGGGATAATATTAAATATTTTGGTGTCATACTTGATAGTAATTTAAAATGGAATAAACATGTAACATATATCTCAGAAAAACTTCAAAAAATAATTTATAAGTTTCATCATGTATTTTAGATAGGAAACTGCTAAAAGCCGTATATCAGTCATTAGTCGAGCCTATTTTAAATTACTGCATTATTATTTGGGGAGGTGCACGTCATAATTCCTTAAATTCAGTGGAAATAGTTCAAAAATTCATTTTAAAAGTAATGCTATATAAAAAGAAGTGGTTTCCTATGGATCTCTTATACATGGAGGCAAATATTCTGTCTGTTAGGGAACTATACGTTAAGAATATATTGAGATTCATGCTAAACAACAAAAAATATGAAACACCTATAACACACACACTTAACACAATAATGGTGGCTGAAAATTGCATAGAGATTTCTAATACTAGTTTTTTGCAACTCAAAGACACATATCTTTTACAGGACCTAAACTGTTTAACCTCCTGCCAAAAAGATTTAAAAATAAAAATTATAACAATTTTAAGACATTTGCAGATAGTTGGATAAGGGATAATTTTAATATAATAAGAATACATTTATATATGTATATACATTTTAATAGTTATCCAGTAGTCAATATTTTTCTGTGTTAGATATAAATGTGTAGAGCTTTACTCCTATATTTTTTTCTTTTTTTTTCCTTGTGTTTATTTTACAACATTCATTATCAATATTTAGAATAGGTATCTGTTAATGGGGTAGGTAATAGAATTTATTTATAAGGACAAATGGGTTTCAATTATAAATATTCAATTAGTCTATAATTCAAAATTAACTCTTTGTAAAAAAAGTTAATAATTCAGTTTTGTGTAGAAGTAAATATATTTAATGATAGCGTTCTAAGGTATGTGCATACACAAATTCTAAGCAATTTATGTGCACAAAATTGCCGTTAGCATTTATGTGTATGTTTTTCTTTTCTCCAACAGAACTATGCTATTTGCTGTATTCTTAGTTATTATGTTAGAATTATAGGAAATAAATATTTCATTTCAAATGTTTTTCTATTGGTAGGTACAAAGGACTGTATTTTCATTACACAATAATTAGTGAAAAAATAACATGTACGTTCCAGAGCTATTTAGTATCGAACTGTAATATAAGAATGAAACACATTTGGCATTTGCTAAAAGGAAACTAAGAAGAAAATGTAAATTCATACCAAATTTATTTCATCGTAATAGAAGAAGACAAAAAATATCTTATGACCTTACATACTTATATGTGTCATTTCCGGTACACAAAGATTCAATTTCACAAAACAATGAAATATTTTTTATCAAAAAAAAAAAATGCTTACTGGAAAGTTCTATTATATAAACTCATTAACTGAACGATTCTACAACATATAGTTATGCAATAGTAAGGCAGATAACGTAATTCCACTACTGCCACGGGCAAAATTTCTAAAACTTTGTCAAGTTGGTCCGGTATTAATTAAATTTTTTCAAAAAAGGCGTAGAGTTTAAAATCTGGCATAGAATTTGGGTAGTTAGTTGTCACATGCAAAAGACATCTTTATATTATGCGGTCCGTTAGTAGCTACAGTACCCGATCTAGATGCCAGGAGAATGATGAGTAGTTAGGTAGTGTTGTTCCCTTTACATGGCAGCGAAGAAGAGTTTTTTGAAGAGTTCGAAATTTTTGAGTAATCCCTAAGCCATTAAATTTTTTAAAAAAATTTTAATTGGCGGATTTAATTTTTTCTGAACAGTTTTTTTTTTGGACATTTAAATGACTTTTAATTAATATTTAATATTTTGTTATTTTTTGCATATTGTATTATTTTTCACAATTTAATTAACTGAGCTATTCTGGTCAATTTTATTTGGTAGATATAGTGTCATCTGATAAAGCCTTTTCAAGTTAGCGACACTTTCATATATATTAATTGCATTACTTAAACCTTACTTGCTTTAACCTAAATAATTAATTATTTAAATCTTTTATAACAAAAACTATTTCTGTCTTTAAAATAACTTATAACTTTAACCAAATGCGAACTATTTTTTAATTATTTATTTTTTAATTATTTATTAGTAAGTCATTTGTTTATTTATGAAACTTAGCCACATTTGCTTTGCTTTTGACAAGAAATAATAATTGATTTTTTTATAAAATAAAATATTTTCTTTATCCTGATTTGCCAAGAGCAACTCTTAATAAAGATTTGTATAACATTTCATTAGCTAAATTAGCGATTATTTAAACAATATTAACGACTTTACAAGTTCCACTTTAATTGTGTCGAACTTTTGATTCTGACAAACCGGTTTTTGACTTTGTTGTTGTCTTTCCTTAATTGACGGTCCCTAGTTTCATTTATCGGATGAAATTGTAGTGGTAGATTGAATGGATGCAGAGTGTCTCCCCAAATAGGGCACGTACTAATATAAAATAAGATAGAATTTAAGGTGTAGCTTCGAAAATTACGCTTTTAAATTTCCTATCAGACTAATTTGTTTCTAAGTCTCTTAACAGTAGAGGCCTGTTGGGAGCAAGTGTGCAAGTATTTGTGGTATATGTAACTACCATAATTTTAATTATCCGCGAATTAACATTTTCGAGGCACGTGGAACGTCCGGTGGAATAAGAAATTTAATTGTTAATATTTTGTAGACATATTGTTATAATTGTCAACTGTTTGAAATGCTTTTTTGAAATCAAAATTTTGTAAAATTCCTTTGACGTCAGTTTAACGCGTAGACATGCTTGTAAAACCCAAAACCAAAGTTTGTTTTTTTTTCTCAGGCCTTAGAAAATATTAAGTAGAGCAAAAAACAGCTGATCGCTACCTGACGTAGCCCATTTAATAGTTTAAATCAAAAGAGTTGTTGTTTTAATGACAAGTTGAAAAAAGGAAATAAGTTCCCACCAAAAACAAATAAAAAAAGAATAAACAAAAAAGATCCATTTGGACATTTGTTAATAAAGAAGGTTATTAATATTTTCAATTATATTTGTGTTGTTGTGCCTTGGACATTTGAACTTACCACAAAACTATTGTTAAGTTTATGCCTAAACAAGTAAAAATAAAGTATTGCTCTGTTGAACTGTTTTTCAAACTATAAACTCGTGAAGTAAAATAACTAACTTTAAACCTAACCAAGTGAAGTGTAACAAAGAAAAAAACTTTAAAGAAAAAACTAATATACCTATCTATCTATCTATCTATATATATATATATATATATATATATATATATATATATATATATATATATATATATATACATATATATGTAACAATGATATTTTTTTAACTGACAGACTTTCCCCATAATACCTTCCCGTCGCTATTCTCAAAAAGTTGATTCACAGTTGTGAAATTTGGTTAAAATACTAAATAGCATATTTAGGCAGAGATCTACTTTCTGGCTCTGTTTTTGGCAAAAATATGTCTAAATTCCAGCCCAGCGGCTTTTCTTCCCGTTTAGAGTTCTCAAGACCCACAATTTTTTTTGAGGCGTGTACCCATTGTCCAGAGGGTAACCGGGTATATGGTGGCGGGACCTCGGCTAGTCCTTCGGGATTAGCCCTACTAAATAACCCCCTTACAGAAAACCCCGTAGCACCTGACAATGACGTTGCATGAATATAATAATAATAATAGAAAAAACCTAAATGAAAGTGAGAATCCACAAACCAGTCATAATAGCCTATTGACATAGCTAATGAGTACTGCCGTCCGGAGATAGTAGAAAATTTATGTAGGGCCAGTTAGAGAGCTTTACATGATGAACATAACACAAATGTATTACCTAAACTACTGGTCCGCCGACGTCAGTGCCCTCATATTGCGCCGAGGTATAAGTTGAATATAATGTAATTTAAAATCACTCAATCTTTAAAATATACAGACAGTTTTCATAGAGATAAGGTATGTATTTATGCATTTTCTAAACCGCCACGTTTGTTCTAAAAAAAGAAATATAAAATAAAAATATCCATATATACATATGTCTATATATATATATATATATATATATATATATATATATATATATATATATATATATATATATATATATATGTGTGTGTGTATATATATATAAATATATATATGTATAAAGCGTGTGCGTAGATTTGGGTAATATATGGAGGACTTTTTATTTGTGATTTTGGGCAAAAAAGTTAATCTTCATAAAAAGTTTTGATTATATGAAAAATCAGATTAATTTAAAAAAGAATATCATTTTACATACATGATACGAAATAAATACAAAAATAAAAGTCGAAAAGTCTTTAGAAGTTCCTGATAATAGAGATAATAGTTTTTGAACAAAAAGATGAATGCCTG
>JAUTXW010000968.1:0-185000 GCA_030620095.1 Kuschelorhynchus macadamiae | reverse complement strand
CTAACAATCAACAATAAATAAATAAAATAATAAAACTGAATTATAACAAATGTTCTATATGCTGTCCGTTCATTTGAAGACACATTTCATTTCTTCTTTGTACAGTTGCTGTGGCCCGTTGAATTTGTCCGTTTTCTAATTCGGCAAAAGCTGTTCGTATCCTGTTCAGTAAATCTTGTTGGTTATTTACTGGGGAAGCATAGACTTTACCTTTGATAAATTCCCATAAATAAAAGTCTAGGGGTGTTAAATCAGGCGATCGCGGAGGCCATCTCCAAGGGCCATTGGGACCAATCCAGCGATCTTCAAAAATTCGAGATAATTGGAGATAAACTGCAGCGGAATTATGTGCTGGCGCCCCATCTAATTGATACCAATAATTTTGCAGCTCACCAATAGGAATTTCTTCTATAAATTCAGAAACCGTCCCTCGCAGAATTTCCAAATACTTATCACTGTTTAAATTGTCGTCATAAATACAGTACCGCACCTGATCATTTAATACTATACCGAAAACATTGAAGCTAAACCTCTCTTGAGAACGCGTTTAGCGTAAAGCGTGCGGATTTTCTGCTGCCCAGAAATGTTCGTTTTTTCTATTTGTTATTCCTTCTCTAGAAAATTTCGCTTCGTCGGTCCAAAATATTTTTGAAAGGAATTGAGGTTCCTCTTGAATTTTCAAAAACACGAATTCGCAAAATTCTACTCGTCGGACGTCATCACCAGGTCTCAAGGCTTGCACGTTTTGGAAGGAATAAGGGTGCCTATGATGTTCGCTCAAGATTCTTTGGACAGATGAAGAAGAAATTCCCAAGTCGTTTTCTGCAGACGGTATTGAACTTTGCGGGTTTGCGTGGAAATAAGCTAATGTGTTTATTACGTTATCCTCGGCATTTGTCACTGGTTTCGGAACATTTTTTGTAATTTTAACCTTGCCAAAACTCAAAAAGTTCGTTTCAATCTTCTTGAATTTTGACTTGTTCATTGGCGGCAAATCAGGGTGGCGTTCATTAAACACACGACACGTTCTCTCCAAAATTTTATAACAGTCTCCATGAATATAAAATAGATTGGGAATATCAGCGTTTGAGTATTCTTCCATTTCGATTTAGAAGTTTTAGTTTATCATTGACAACTTTCGATAAATAACGCATACTAATCATCTGTCATATTGGATATTGGATCTCAATTGTTTTTCCATGGCTCACCATTGGAATATGTAGGTAAACATTTAAGCACAATACATACGATATAAAACCCAATTATTTCGAAAATGGTTACGAATAGGTATAGGGAACCTTAATACAGTTCGATAGAAAATGAAATTCTACATTTGATAGTGCATAAAGTTATAGGGTGTTCCATTTAAAAAAACGGACTTTAGCGGTTTTGAAAATGTGAATGTTTGCCTCCGAATTTAGGACACCCTGTATAAAAATAGACAAATTCAATAAAAAAAATAGAAACCTAAGATTATTTACAGATCGTCTGCAAAATATGAAGATTATATCTTCCAAACTTACAAAAATATGAGATTTTAAAATTTGGTACCCCGAAGGCTCATTTTCGGTTCAAGGTCAAATATCTTAAGAACGCTTGAACCTAGGTATAGGACATGCTACATAAAATAGCATTAAAATTCTCCGTAGAATCCAAAAATATCATAAAATATAGGGTGTTCCATTTAAAATAAGCAAGTTGATACCAACTTCCGGTTAAACCGGAAGTGACAGGAAGTTGAAAATATTTCAAAAAAGAAGTACCCCTTGACCTTACCTTAATCTCAAAATTTGAAATTTTTATCTAAATGGCATCATCAAAAACTTTTAATGAACGGGTTGCGTGAATAACCCTGTATATATATATATATATATATATATATATATATATATATATATATATATATATATAAACTAACACAGTTTATATCATCTGCTGATGTTGCTAACTTGGTTAGCGAAACTCGCGTCCAGAACGTAACAAGTTGTGGTATAGTGTGGTTAGAACTCTTGTATTTCCGAGGCTTCTTCAGAATTTTCTTTACTCCGTATAAAACATACCAGCATATCATATTTTTCATAACTTTCATACGCTGCCATTATTCGAAGAAATTGATAAATGTCAATTAAATAAAAATACCAAAAGAACGTTTATAAACCAAAAGTCGATCCAAAAACCAATGAGATAAGACAAATATTTGACATTTATTTTTGTTTGTTGTCATAAATAATAGCCATAGCCTACTATTAAATTATGCATTTAATTTCAGAAAATTGTCATTTATTTTCGTGTTTCTGAGAAAAAGTGCATACTATTATATATTTTTGAAAAGGTGAAAAATGACAAATTTTATATCCTATAAATATACAGGGTGTTCCATTTTAAAGAATAAAGTAGGATCCACGGGAGCCGGGTCTTAAAAATATTGCGAGCCGGATCACGGATCATAATAGAGACAAAGCAAAATGAAGCGTCCATGTGCGTTTGTCTATGGTTCATTCAGTTCTTCGGTTCGTTCAATCATTGTTTGTAAGTCTCGAGTCGGGAGCTGAACCACGGAGCCGACGACCGATATAACGCGATTTTTGAACCGGTCTGATTGATAAGAAGAGCAGGATGATGGGGTGGATGGGTCGGTCGGTCACTAGCTTGTTGAGTGCTGATTGCCATGAAATATGAATTTCTGTATAGCCAGAATCTCGTGTAAAAATTTAATTTGGGGTTGATTAGCTTGTTGACGTTGTAAAAACGTCATATTACACCAGTCTTTTAAAACTTAGATTTATGTTGTGTAGATTAGATAATAGATTTAAATCTCTACTTCTTTTGTGCCATGTGTGTATTGAATTTCAGATGGCCTTATAATTAGTGATGATAATAGGATGATAGTTAACAAAAAGCAATATAAAAATCTATATTTCATAATAAAAAAAAACAAGTCAAAACATAGTTCATGAATGTAAAATTGATTTTCTGAGAAATAAATTAGTAAATAAATAAATAAATAAAATGGAAACATAAAAAACTTCAACTTCAAAACTACTCTAGCAAGACTCTTAAGCCTTGTAAGTTAAAAGTATAATATCTTTAAAAATTATTATTTCACTTAAAACGCATCCCTGTAAATTGCATACAAGTTTGTAAACAAAAAAACTAGACTAGGTGAGGTCGCCACTCACTTTACTCGTCGCGAAAACCTAAAAAAATGTTCGGACAGTACTGTCTATAAAACCGATGTTGCATGCTTACAAAGTTTTCAGATTGATGAAGCTACGCATACATACCTTACCCAACGCCCAATTTGACGAATATGGCCCGCCTATTTTAATGAATTTAAAGAAATCCGAGATCCGAATCGCTGATTCGGGTCTTTAAACTGACCCAGATCCGTTGACCCGGATCTTTAAAAAGATCCAGATTTCCCATCACTACCTGTGTCTTTAAAACTAAAATGGCCATGAAAATTTTGTTAACGGCTTCTTTAGATTTACGAAAAAGTAGCACAGTGTCGCAAAACCCTCAACTTCCTATCTATAAAAATACCGGAGATACCCCGCACAAGTACCCAAAATGGGACACCCTGTACATCTTATAATACATTAAATGTGGTCTGCTTTGATTTTTTTCCAGGGCACAAAACAAAATAAAATTCAGTCGATGAAATCTATCACCCTTAGTAGCAAATTTGTTGATTAATTTCTAAACTGCTTAAATTTTTCCTTAATTAGGAGAAGGAATTTGGCTTATTGATCCCGGTTGAGATAGAGAATCCAAGTGAGAATATTAGGTTGCTTTTAGAATGATAGATCGATTCTCTGGGAATAGGAAATGCTGTTGTGTAGCGTGTATCCCCAGCGATATCGAATGGGATTTCTTTATTTATTTAAAGACAAATTTCAAATAGCTGAGTCTGTAAACTGTTTGTCTTGTTTAGATTTTCCCTATTCGAATTGTTATAATTAATATATGATGCAATCGTACTTTGAATAATTGAATAATGAAAGTAATTATCAGATGGATATTGTTTCCAATCAGTTATTTAGAAGAGTATCGAAGGTATTTGGTTTGAGGGTGGGAGGTAGGTTAAATAACAGTTTTAAAACGCCGAGATTTTGAGTTTGATTGAAAACAAAAATAATCAACTGCAATTACAAAAATACATAAAATTGTAAAAACGAAAGAAAATTTTAAAACGTTTTACAAATCATATATACAGGGTGTCACAATTCGAGGCGTATCATTGGGATCTCGGAAACTATAAGAGATACAAAGTCGGTTAAATTAAGGCAAAGTTGCGCATATTTCATGCCAATGAAAATGCCGCCTTAAAAGTTTGAAAATTCTGGATACTTCCGAAGATTCGAAATCAATTAAATATCCGCGATTCCATTTTTATTTTTTCTGACCCTATTTGAAGTGATATGACAAAATAAATTCCACATTCTCGTTGTTACTTTTTCTGCTTTAAAGATGGCGCTGCTAGATTTTCAATCCGACGTTTCGTTTCTTTGCAACCATCATCAACTTTGTCATTTTAAATAGGCAAAAAATTCCATTTTATGCTTAATTAACTTTAAATTCTAAATCCAACGACATAACGACATCCGACGTTTTGAGCCGAAAATCCATCATCAGTGCTAGCTGCTATGATGGCGATCTTTTAGAGAAGACAAAATAGTAATGAAAATGTCGAATTTATTTTGGTCTACTTCTTTAAGTAAAATCTGAAAAAAATAATTTTGTTAAAAGTCAGAATTTGAAATTTCATTTTATAATGGGTTTATTTAAAAAAAGTAGAAACAAATATTTGTTTTTTTCAATGAAAGCTTCGAGAATGTATTTTCATTAAAAACTAAAAAATTTAGGAACTTACTTACTTAATTTTACAAATTTAAATTTAAAAAAATAAATTACATTACTAAATAGTTAACAAATACATGTAAGTATCAAAAGTATAAACATTGCAACAAGTATTCAAATTGAAAACCGTTTGCTTCAATACATTTTTGAGTCAATTGATTAATTTTGTAAATTTTATTGCGCGTTGAATGGTTCTTGCTCGTATAGCTCTTATTTCTCTCACTAAATTATAAAGCAGTTCTTCGATATTTTCGGGCAAATTTCGATATAATCGATTTTGCAAAAAAACCCAGAGATAGTAATCTAAGGGGTTTAAGTCCGGGCTTCTTGCTGACCAGCGTACAACCCCTTGATTTCCAATCCATTTACCAAGAAATAAAAGATTGAGAATCTCTGTCAGTTCTCTTCCATTATGGCGAGGAGCATCATTGTTTTGCCACCATAGATTCCTTAATACTTCTAACGGTTCGAACGATAAGGCATCCATTATTTCTTGCTCTATCAAATCTATATATTTTTGAGACGTAAGGTGACCATCCAAAAAAATGGGTCAATGATTTTGTTACACCACATTCCCACCCATACACTAAAGGATTCCCTTCCTTGAGGTCTCAAATGCGATCTAAAAGTTCGCCAAATTCTCATGCGTGGTATTTCCAAATCATCTTCATTTGCCCTAAGAGATGATCTAGGTGCATTTTCAACCTTCGAAGTATTAGAATCGACGGTAGGAATCGAGGATATCTGGATGAAAATACAACTTCCACATAAATATTCAACTATTTTATTGACAAATTTGAGGATGCCATATTTAACTTAATTCTTATATGTGATAACTTAATTTGTTTAGGAGACTTTAATATAGATATTTTAGATTTTAATTATTAATTAACGAATAAATATTTAAATCTTTTGGATACTGCCGGGTTAAAACAAATCATTAATGAACCAATTCGAATAACGTCTACAAGTTCAAAACTTCTTGATCATATTATTATTTCTGAAAATTTTCCTTTGGTAGAATGTGGAACGAGTTTAGTATGTTTTTCTGATCATGAGCTTGTTTTTGTCAAAATATTTATGGATTTGTCTGTAAACCAACCTAAACCATTTACTTTTAGCAATTTTAAAAGAGTTGTTGAGCTTTTACTTTAAGATCATCTTAGGTCCATCCCATGGAACAACATTTTTTACATTCATAATATTGATGAAAAACTAGCTTTCTTTAATGAAAATATTAAAACATTAATGGACATACATGCTCCGCTGCAGACATGTGTTTTTAAAAACCATATAATCCCTGGTTTGTTGATAATATTGCTAGATTAGTAGCATTAACGAACAAAGCAAAAATTAAATTTAGAAGAACAAAAACCGAATAGGATCGTCAGGAATACATTCAGCTAAAAAATTTTAAAAACAAAGCAATAGGCAGCAAAGTCAGTTAGGATCCAAAAATGTGTGGAATGCTTTACATAATCTTCATATATATCAAAAAAATATTTCTAGTATTCCTGACGCCATTTCTGATGTCAACTTAATTAATCAACACTTTGTGTTCTCTATTCCGAATCAAAATATAGATTTACTTGCATTTGAAGCTTTATATAACGGTACTAAAGAAAATATTGACTCTTTTGAATCTTTTAAGTGTATCTCGGAGAAAGATGTTTCAATTTCCCCATTTTCTATAAAATCCTGTGCTGTCGGGGCAGATGGTATCCACATTAATTTTTTTTATTCTTAAGGGAGAACGCAAAAAGTGAAAAACCAGCGATAAGATAGATCTAGTCAAGTTCAAAGTAAGATGAAAAGGTACCTACGTATTAGAGAAAACCTCCTGCACGTCCGACCTCAAAAAAATGTGTTATGTATAGGCAATTTAAATTACATTTCGTTTAAAAATGGGTTCAAGAGGGTTCGCGCGCTGCAGAAATACAAAGACATGAGTACGATTTACCATTTCAAATTTTGCAGTTACGTAGACAAAGGATCAATGCAAGGCGGTAAAGAGCCATTTTGTGGAAAAAAAATTATATGCGACGGAATTTGCGTCAAAAAGTGGTCAAAAAATGGTCGAAAATGGACAAATCTACTTCTATTTTATAATTCTAGATTTGATTTTTTTATAAAAATTCGCCTTTAGCGCCCAACTATATATATTTCCCTATTAAAATCACATTGAAGCTAATATATATCTCTTATAGTTTTGACATGATGTTGCAGCGGCGGAAGGCTTACAAATGATCCATAATACTGCGTGCAGTTCCCCCTTAAATCGCATTTAGGTAATTTTTGTATTGAACACTCAGTTTTTGCATCTTTCTGGAAAACAACGCATATTATACCTCTACTTAAGGTTAGCAAACCCTCAGGATATAATGATCTTAGGCCGATAAGTATCCTGCCAGTTCTATCTAAGATACTGGAATATGCGGTCAAACGTCAACTAGTGAAACATATTGAAAAATTTAAGATCCTCCATGAAACACAATCGGGTTTCAGGGAAGGACACGGGTGCGAGACGGCATTACTTAATGTAACTGATCACATTTTTACGGCTGCCGATAAGGGTCTATGCACTATTTTAATTTTACTTGATTATTCCAAGGCGTTTGGTACCTTGAATCACGCGGCTTTGGAAATAATACTGAGATTTTGCGGTTTAAGTCAGTCTGCTGTGCTTTTTTCAAAAATTATCTTAAAGATAGGAAACAAGCTGTTGTGCTCAATGGCAAGTCTTCTCACTATCTATACACTAGTAAAGGTGTACCGCAAGGGTCAGTTTTGGGCCCCATTTTGTTTACTTTGTATACATCTATGTTGCCTACCTTCATAACTAACTGCAATGTACAAATGTAGGCTGACGATACGCAAACCTTTTACTCTTTTCATCCGAATGCTGCAGAATATAGTCCAGTCAACTGGGACTGATTTTGGACTGTGATCTAAGGTTCGAAAAGCATATTTCGAATTGTATTAAAAAAGCAATTGTTAGATTAAAACTTCTTTATAATTCAAGGCATATTCTTGACTTAAATTTAAAACGGATTTTGTGTGATTCTTTGGTGCTATCCATTTTCAATTATTGCCGTGTTGTGTATGGACCCTGTCTTTCAGCCGCGACGGCCGCAGCGCAGCGGGTGCAGAGGATACAAAATTGCTGTCTTAGATTTATATATGGAATAAGAAGACGTCACCCTGTGAGTCACAAACTTTTCGAATCTCGATGGCTTAACATGAAAGGGCGACTTAGGTTTCTAAATCTTATATCATAAAATATTAACTAATAAAAAGCCTTCCTATCTGTATCGTAAAGTATTATAAAATAAATAAATAAATAAATAAATAGTCGTTTATTTCCAACAGTTACCCACTTACAGGAAACAAAAAATATATATATATTTATGTAACAAAATTATATGATATAAAGTATAAACTAATATTCTATAAGAGCTACAGAAAAGCACAAACATCCTAGTGAACAAAGAAAAAAAGAAAAAAAATAGAAATAAAATCTTATACAATCTTAATAGAACCGCAAACAAAAAATAGAAAAAAAAATAATATCAGGTAACCCGCCTCGTGATAACACCTAAAGAGTCAAAAAATAAATCGACATTGTCACCACACAGTTCATTAAATGTATGACACATATACATATAGTATTATTCAGAACAGACGTTCACACATTAAATATTAGGTTTAAGGGTACTCTGACTCCTCCTATGCATAGAACCTCGTTTTTTGAAAGGTCGTTTTCTTATCGGATCGTCTCTGTTTGTAATGCCTTGCCTCCTAGCCTGGCATGTCGCTCCGTGCCTTCGTTCCGATATAAATTTAAAAAATATGTATTTAATAATTAACTAAAAAAAAACGAAGTAAAAATAACTCTAATTAGTTTTCGACCAGATAGTGCTGTTTTACTGAAATTTAAAAAAAATTGAACATCAATTAAATTATTAAACGTCAGTCTAGTTATTATGCTAAGTATGTGTAGAGTAATATACGTTTTTATTCTTTTCTTTTGGGTTAAGTGTAAAAACACCTTATCGAGGCTTCGCCTTTTCATCTTTTATGAAAAAGTGTTTTGCATATTTGTACTATTTTTTTTTTTGAATAAAGAGTTTAATTATTAATTATTATAATATAGAAATTAGTAAATAATTAAATATCTTTTAGTACGCTGGCGCAGTATTAAGCTGCAGCATCTAAAATTCGGGCATCTTAAGAAATCATGGTTCTTGGGATTAGACCATGTCAAATTGGAGTTACTATCCGACGTTTCGCCTTTGATTGCACGAGGCATCTTCAGGGATCTTAACTCCACGAGATCTGAACACTGAATGAGCTCGAAAAGATTCAGGCGAGCTTTTATACCCGATTTGTGCTCGCCAAACCGTGACCCTGTGTTAAGATCGATTTCCACGTGTGATGTAGATCGTAACCCGTATCTCTATTGAAATTTTTTGTATGTTTAAATATTTCAATAGATTCTCTAACTTTTCGTTTATAAAAGATTGAACAATTTGTTTCTTTTTAATACATCGTTCATGTTTCTTAAGTCTAGTTGATATTGAGCGTCCTGTTTCTCCCACATACACTACTCCACAGGAGCAAGAAATTTTATATACTCCTTCTGTTTGGAAAGGTACAAGATCTTTCAGGGATCGCAAGCATTGTCCAATCTTCTTATGTGTATTGAAGATTGTACGTATGTTGGACCGCCCAAGTAATCGTCCTATTTTGTCTGTAGTGCCGTGTATGTAGGGAAAAACAGCACTACCTAATGGTGGCTCTTTATCATTCACCTTTGGCGGAGTTGGTTTACTATGTCTTTTAATTGAACGCGTAATATCTTCAGTGCAATAGCCATTCCTTCTGAGAGTTTCGGTCAGTTTCGATGTTTCCGATGTTAAAGAATATTGATCAGAAATCGAAATAGCTCTGAATACTAGTGAGTTTAATAACCGATTTCTTTTGTGCTGGATGGTGATGAGAATTTGCGTTTAAGTATCTATTTGTATGCGTTGGTTTTCTATACACAGAATGTCCTAATGTACCATTTTCCTTCCTTTGAACACATACATCTAGAAAGGTAATTGTTCCATTAGATTCAATTTCCATCGTGAATTTGATATTATGATGTTGCTGATTAAGGTGGTCCAGAAATATGAGGAGATTATCCTGTCCATGAGGCCAAACAACAAAAGTATCATCTACATATCTAAACCAGTGCTTCGGTTTTAGTGTAGCGGATGTTAGAGCAATATCCTCAAAGGCTACCATTAAGATATTTGCTACCACAGGTGGTAGAGGAGCTCCCATAGCTGCCCCTGAAGTTTGTTCATAAAAAGTCCCTTGAAAAATGAAATAAGTAGATGTAAGACAAGCTTCCACTTGGTCTATTAAGTTCTTATCAAGATTATTGTTTTCCAGTATGTCTGATATAATGGAAATTTAGTCGTTGACAGGAACATTTGTGTAAAGTGATCCTACATCGAAACTGACCAAAATATCTTCGGGATCCAACTGGATTGTCTTGAGTTTTTCCACGAAATATGCAGAGTTTTTAATAAAATAATCTGTTTTTCCAGTAAATGAATTAAGAAAATTTGAAAGATATTTACCTAGTTTGTATGTGGGCGAGTCTATTGCACTGACGATCGGTCAAAGTGGTACGTTGTCCTTGTATATCTTCGGAAGACCGTAGAACCTGGGAGTCTTGCAGCTGCTTGGTTTTAGTGATTTTTTCTACGCTGGTGGTAGACTGGACGTGTTGATCAAATTGGTAATACGTCTTTCTATTCTACTTGTGGGGTCTGCCTGCATAACCTTATAGGTGTTGTTGTCCAAAAGTTGAGTAACCTTTTCCACATATTCTGTTCTGTCCATGACGACTGTGGCGTTGCCTTTATCTGCTGGAAGTACCAGAATGTTTGCGTCTTCGTTTAAGGTCTTCATTGCTGTTTTTTTCGGCTGCGGAGAGGTTCGACTTCGGTGGTTTTGAGCTTTTAATGATCTTCGCTGTCTCATATCTGACTTCATCGGCTTTTTCCACTGGTAATCTTCTGATTGCTGCTTCAACAGAAGATACAATGTCTTCTACGGGAATGGTGCTCGGTGCTATTGCGAAGTTTTGGCCCTTGGAAAGGACCGAAAGTTCTGCTTCGGTTAACGGCTTCGATGACAGGTTGATAACCGTGTTCTGCGGAAGTTTCACTGGATTTTTTCTGTTCAGAAGGGCTTCAAACATTTTTTGTTGCTTAAGTGTAACTTCTTGATGGATTTTTTCTGCCTGTGCGTTGGTAATGTTGTCCACAGTTGTAAATGTAGTTCTTTCTAGTCTAGAAGCTAATTTTAGATGAATTTCTGTCTGGCGGTCCAACATACGTACAATCTTTAATACACATAAGAAGATTGGACAATGCTTGCGATCCCCGAAAGATCTTGTACCTTTCCAAACAGAAGGACTATATAAAATTCCTTGCTCCTGTGGAGAAGTGTATGTGGGAGAAACAGGACGCTCAATATCAACTAGACTTAAGGAACATGAACGATGTATTAAAAAGAAACAAATTATTCAATCTGCTGTAGCTGAAAGTAGTAACAATGAGAATGTGGAATTTATTTTTTCATATCACTTCAAATAAAGTCAGAAAAAAATAAAAATAGTATCGGCAATATTTGGTTCTTTTCGAATATCTTCGGAAGTATCCGGAATTTCCGAACTTTTGATTGGCATGAAATTGCGCAACTTTGCCCTCATTTAACCGACTTTGTGTCTCTTATAGTTTCCGAGATCCCAATGATACGCCTCGAATTTGGGACACCCTGTATAGTACAAAAGTGATTTTTTTTGGCACGACCGCTAAAGCACATTGAAATTTGGCCAACTATAGACACGTGTTTCTGACTTAAGGTCTTCATCAGTAGAGTCAACTAGTTGAGAGACGAGTACAACTAGCACCAAAACTGAATACAACAAAACCACACGAGAATCACCAACAGGAGCACAACCGATATTTGTGGTTACCAAGAGAACATCTGAAATCTTCGCCGGACTAGCAGCATATAGCCAGCTGTGGTGAAATTCATAACCTAAGAGTAATTAACTCTAAAGTAGAAAAAGATTAACACGGCTACTTTAGATTTAATTGTTATGAGTTTCGCCACAGGTGGCTATAGGATGCTCCGTGGTGATAGAGTATCAAGTCCGGCGAAGATTTCGATTTGATCTAATCCGGCGGATCGAGCAATTAAACTTTCTGATACTAAATTCAGAGAAAAAGCCATTAGAAAAGCTAAAACAGCATTGCAACTAAACCAATACCCTTCATACTTAGTTAATAAATTATTCAAAAGCAGAACTCATAAATATTACAATTCTGAAAACCCTAATATTAAATCAAATTGTTCGAAAACAAAATACATTTCATTGCCTTTCATAAATGGTTTATCCCAGCAATTTCAAAAACCTTTTGTAAAATATGACATCGTGACAAGACACAAAGGTTATAAATTGCTGGCAAAGAATTTCAGTAATTTAAAAACAAAAACGCCAATTAATAAAAATGCAATATAGTTTATCATATCCCATGCAACAATTGCAACGGTGTTTATATGGACAAACAAGCCGACATTTAGAAAATAGACTAAAAAGTCACAAATATAAAAAACACCACAGCATTAACAAACCACGAAATGTCCAAAAATCAGACATTTAACTATGAACAAGCTAAAATATTAAGAACTGAACCTCGGTTGAAAAAAAGGGATTTTTTTTGAGATGACTGAAATTCATAAAAACAAGGATATCATAAATGACATTCATTTCGGGTGTACATCCGTTCACTACTGTCGTTCTGAAAAGAACAGTTTTGCTGACGTTTCGCCAAAATCACATTTGGCATTTTCGAAGCTTGTTTTCTCGCGTCCGAATAGAGACTGAAGTGTTGGTGACTGCGACGCTTCCTTTTGTACCCCCACCCGTGGCCGAAGGTTATATCTGCGCGGCCGTTGGTCGTTATTTATGTTTTCCGGATGGTATGATTGTGGAGAAGTGTAGTGTGGACAGTAGCAACGAATTTTATATACTCCTTCTCTTTGGAAAGGTATAATATTTTTCGGGGATCGCAAGCACTGTCCAATCTTCTTATGTATATTGAAGATTGTACGTATGTTGGACCTCCGAAGTAATCGTCCTATTTTGTCGGTAGTGCCATGTGTGTAGGGAAGAACAACACTACCTAATTATAGCTCTTTATCATTCTCTTTTGGCGGAGTTGAATTACTATATCTTTTAATTGAACGCGTAATATCTTCAGTGCAATAGCCATTCCCTCTGAGAGCTTCGTCAGTTTCGATGTTAAAGAACCTTGATCAGAAAATGAAATAGCTCTGAATACCCTGATCCCTGAAGGTGCCTCTTGCAATCGAAGGCGAAACGTCGGATAGTAATTCCAATTTGACACGGTTTTAGTGGAGTGGATGTTAATCCCAAAGAACCATGATTTCTTAATTGACCAAAAAAGTCCGTGAAAGCTTCCGTTCTATGTAAACACTAATATCGTTTTAAGTTAATATTTTCGATTTTGTAGATCTATATCCTTCCGACTTTCTTTTTAAAAACGCAATTAAATGCGAGTATTTATTAATATCCACGTTTTTCACATTCCGCAACATTGAATAGTATGCCCAAATAGAGGATGATTTTAGAATTTTTGGTAGATTATTAAAATAGGCTAAATCGCTCATGTTGAAAATGTATGAAACTCGTGACTTTGTGACAAATTACAAATTGTTTGACAACATTATTTTCTAATGTTTTCTAATAAAAACTTAGTTACTTAGTTGCTTTGGTGTACTAAGTACAGATAACAGAGGTAACTGGTTTTTAAATATTTGAAAATGTTGAAAATGTAAGAATGTATTATAAATCGGATAAGATTTTAAACGACCGTAGGTACATAGAACGAAAGCTTTCACGGCTGTGGTCAATTAAGAAATCATGATTCTTGGGATTAGACCGTGTCAAAATAGAATGATGTTATGTGGTGTTTCATCTGTAGAGATTTTGAAAGAACCACCAAATCACGTCGAGTAGCTTTTATCCTTGCACTTTTTGATGTCATGTGGTGTGGGATTTTGAAAGAACATCAAAAAATGCAAGGAACACCTACAAACGAGCCAGTATGGCACTGGTAAGAGAAAGGATAAAAGCTACTCGACATGATTTAGATTTAGAACAGAAAAAGTTCGAAGGACTGCTGGACAGCCAAAGACCACTAAAACCGCCACAGCATACAGTTATAAATTTATCTTCCAAAATCCTTACTCAAGCACAACAATCCGTCCTCTTTAAAACTTTGCCATTACACTAAAGGACATACCCGTAGAAGACATAGTGTCATCCGTTGAAGCGACAATTAGAAGACTTCCAGCAGAAGATGCTGGCGCAATAAGGTAGGAATATCGACTAGGCTTAAGGAACATGAACGATGTATCAGAAAGAATCAAATTGTACGCGGTGATCATTTATAATGTCCCCCCCTCTAACTTTTTTATTTGACGTTTGGTAGAAAAACGTCAAATATAAAAGTTTCACAAAAAACAATAAGCTATTTGCAGCATACATTTTTATATATACAGGGTGTTGCCGAAATCACCCACAGATTAAAGTTATATTTTTTTAAATGGAACACCCTGTATATTATACGCTAAATTAAATCCTATGAAAATTCTGCATATTTTTTGTATAACATGTCCTATACCCAAATACAATAGTTTTCGAAATATCTGCGATTTATTCTAAAGCTTATAATTTAGCTTAGGTGGCTGTGAAGTAGATCGATACCAACAAACAAAATGTTTGTTTATAACTGACAGTGACAGTTACACATTTAGCAACATTATACGTTCTTTTTATTGTAAAATGCCCTATTCGGAAAGAGAAAAACGATTAATTTTGGAAACTTTTATCAAAGCAAATAAGAGTGCTAAATTGGCTTAAAGAGAATTACGTGTAATTAACCCCTGGATGCACATTCCGGACAAAAAAACCTTTCATCGAATTTATGAAAAATTTCAACAAACATCCAGCCTAACGAGAAAGAAGAGAACAATGGAAATTGATGAAGGAAGTGATTTAAACATTTTACTAAAAGTGGAAGAAAATCCCAATATTTCCATAAGAAAAATATCGGGAAGCCTGAGAGAAGAGCTTATTGATCCAAAAAATACATCTTATGGGAGGATTCAAACCACTCTCAAAAATGCAGGATACAAGGCATTCAAAATTAGGCCTACCACAAAATTAACGCCCAGGCATCGAGAAAAATGGGTTGAATTTTGCCATGCAATGTTGGAAAAAGTTAATGAAAATGAAGATTATTTAAAAAATGTTTTTTGGACCGACGAGTCATCGTTTTCTACTAGTGGAATGATAAATCGAAAAAATAGCAGACAGTGGGCCACAGTAAATCCCCATTGCTACAGGGAATTTCAATTTCAAGGACGTCAAACTGTTAATGTGTGGTGTGCTATTTTAAACAATAAAATAATAGGCCCTGATTTTTTGAAGATACTTTAAACGGTAATGGTTATATGAATTTTCTTCGGAACGAATTAGAAAACTACATGGATGAGCTCCCATTGGAGCAACTGAGAAAACTCGTCTTCCAACAAGATGGTGCTCCTCCTCATTGTGTCGTATTGGTTAAAGACTATTTAAACCAACAGTTCACGGAATGGATTGGAAAAAATGGTACGATAAACTGTCCACCTAACAGTCCTGACTTGACGCCGATGGATGCATTTTTATGGGGAACTCTAAAAGATCGTGTGAACGCAAATAACATTGAAAATAGAGAACACCTAAAAGTCTTGATTAGAACGGAAATTTAAATTCTAAATCAAGAATATTCCCAGTCTATCACTGCCGCTTTGGATCGATTACGAAGAACATACATGAAATGTATTGAAGAAAACGGGGGACCAGTAGAACAATTCCATTTGTAAGAATAAATGTATTATATTATTATCTAAATTATTGATTAAGTTTTAGAAGTTTTTTTTGTTTTTGAAGCTTTCAGGCTTCCCGATATTTTTCTTATGGAAATATTGGGCTTTTCTTCCACTTTTAGTAAAATGTTTAAATCACTGCCTTCATCAATATCCAATGTTTTCTTTTTTCTCGCTAGTCTGGATGTTTGTTGTAATAAAAATTTCCAAAATTAATTGTTTTTCTCTTTCCGAATAAGGCATTTTACAATAAAAAGAACGTATAATGTTGCTAAATGTGTAACTGTCACTGTCACTTATAAACAAATATTTTGTTTGTTGGTATCGATCTACTTCACAGCCACCTAAGCTAAATTATAAGCTTTAGAATAATGTTTTTATTTATGAATGATAAAATCACAGATATTTCGAAAACTATTGTATTTGGGTATAGGACATGTTATACAAAAAATATGCAGAATTTTCATAGGATTTAATTTAGCGTATAATATACAGGGTGTTCCATTTAAAAAAATATAACTTTTATCCGTGGGTGATTTCGGCAACACCCTGTATATATAAAAATGTATGCTGCAAATAGCTTATTGTTTTTTGTGAAACTTTTATATTTGACGTTTTTCTACCAAACGCCAAATAAAAAAGTTAGAGGGGGGGGACATTATAAATGATCACCCTGTACAATCTGCTGTATCTGAACACCAATATTCTACTGGACATGTCATAAATGTAAAAGAAACCAAAGTACTTGCATCGGTTTCGGGATTCTATAAACACAAAATTAGAGAATCTATTGAAATTTATAAGCATCCTAACAATTTTAATAAAGATATGGGCTCAGTCTACATCAGCCATGTCAAACTCAAAGTCACTGGTGGGCCAAAAGCATGAAGACCATCGACTAGGTGGGCCGCAAAACCTTATCTTAAAGAAGACAAACTACTGAAAATCTTGATTTTACAGGCAAATTTTCTCATTTCTTGGTGTTGAACAGGCAAGTACTTATAAAATTCGAATGTACCAACACTATCAAATTTTTGTTTTAAATGGGTCTGACACTGAATCTCAATTACTTCCATTTGCAAGTGAGGGGGAACTTTATCAATATCGATAGTGAAAAGACCAGTAAATAGAGAAAAATTCTTGGGTCTTAAAGTCCTGAAAACCCTTCTCAAATTCTGCCACAAGGCTTCTCATTTTCTCTGAATATATTTTGTATGATATTGTGACACTTGTGCTTTCCTGATATGCCTTACAAGTCAGAAAGTGTGATTATCCTCTGCTAACTGTTTTTCCCACAACATTATCTTACACTTGAAAGCTTTCACATGATCATGCATATCTGTAATAACTTAACGTGGCCCTTGCAACTTCGTATTTAAGTCCGACAAGTGTTTTGTGATATCTATAAATAAAAGATCTTGTAAAAAAGGTACATCGCATAATAAGCTGACATCTTCTCCTTTTGTTTCCATGAAAACGCGTATTTTTTCTTTGAGTTTCCAAAACCGGTCGAATAACATAGAACACGAAAGCCATCGCACCTCTGCATAATATGGTAAACCAGTGTACTCACTTTCTAAATCACGTAAAAATGCAGAAAACTGTCGCTGATTAAGGCTTCGTGGCCTTATGAAGTTTATAATTTTTTTCACTGACTTTAAAACACTTTCCAATAAAATTGATCACTTTTGAGCATAAAACTTCTTGGTGGATTATACAATGAATATGATGAAAATCCGGTTTGTCACTGCCCGTTTTTCTGATCTTTGCCTGTAATATTTTAACGAAGCCATTTTTTACTCCAGTCATTGAAGGAGTTCCGTCTGTTGCAACGGAACACAGTTTTGACAAATCTAAATTGTACTTTTGCAGAAGTCCATAAACAGCATTGAAAATATCCTTCCCAGTTGTTGTATCATACATTTGTACTAATTCTAGTAATTCTTCACACACATTGATATCTGTATCAACCGCACGAAGAAAAACAGCGACTTGCGCCACACCACACACATCCGTACTTTCGTCACAGGCAATAGAAGATGCAATGAGTCTGATTTTGGTTTTATCTGATCACTTATATTGGCAGCCAACTCAGTAACTCTTTCAGCGACAGTATTCCGGGACAAGGATATATTTTGAAATTCACGCTCCCGGGACTTACAATTTCCGCGGCCTTTACAAGGCACTCTTTTGTAAATTCATCTTCAACAAATGGTTTTGAGTGTTTCGCGATCAAGTCCGACAGTACGTAGCTCGCTTGAAGGACAGATTCATTTTCTTGCTTTGGACGTGTAAACATAAGCTGCTGATCTTTCAACCGTGATTTTAACTTATTTAATTTTTCGTTTCTAACCATACCTGTATACTTTTCAAACATAGTTTTATGAATAACATAGTGACGTTTTATATTATATAATTTTGGGACACCGACTGTACTATTACAAATCAAACAAATAATTTCTTCTTTCACTTCACAGCAAAAAAACTCTAATTCCCACTTTTCTTAAAAGATACGATACTCATCTACAAGTTTCCTCTTACTTCTTGGTTTTAAAAGAAACATGTTAAAAACTGTATCCGAAATAAATTATAATAAGTACTGTTAAGTGTTGTAACAATAAGTTTGCAACTCAACTCGAAACTCTATCGCAACTGACTCATAACTGACTAAACACTGAACGACTGAACTCAATCGAACACGGCTTATATACGGATTGTGATTTCTCGAGTTCTTTCCAGAATGTTCAGATAGCGTCATCTGTGTCTTTGCGCGATAGAATTTCACGGAACAAGCCAGATAACGTTTGGCTTTAGGTTTTAGGTTGAGTATGTGTTCTTCATCCTCCTAAACATAGATGGAACTATATACAATTGTACATTTTATTATACCAATCGTTGTTGCAGCGGCGCGCGCTTTCAAAAACGGTTTTCAACTTGTTCGTGGGCCGCATTATCTGGCTGTTTTCAAAACTTGGAAACCGATCGTTACACCGAGTCACGCTTCGATAAACACAGGTCGACTATAAATAGCCGGCCTGGGTCTCTACGAGCTCATTCAGTGTTTCAATCTCATAAAGTAAAGATCCCTGAAGATGACTCGCGCAATCGAAGGCGAAACGTCGGAAAGTGATTCCATTTTGACACGGTCTAATCCCAAGAGCCATGATTTTTTGATCGTAGATACAATTTCGTACGATACACGTGTGATATATTGTTATTGACATACGCGTGTGGAAGTTGCACGAGTGCGTAGCAACGTAGTAACACTGACTAGTTTTTCTCCTTTCATGTATAGGAAAATAAACGCTATCTTATGTTAATTTGAAACTTCCCACTAGCCCACTTTAGTATTTCCATTTAACACACGCTTCATAGGAATTTAGATTGTAAATCAAAAACCGAAATACATTAAACTAATTCAACGTTCTTGGCATTAGATAAACAACGCGTCATTATTTTCGCCAACACTTACCCTTCATTAATTTGCTGCCAGCTTAGAAGCTTACGTCTCGTTTCGCTTTACTACTACCATTCAAGATTCTGATATCAGATGCCCTAAATCTAGAGGTATTTCTGGGTCATATTTTTAGCTATTGTTTTAAGTGTTATGTTTTCAACGGCATGACCTTAATCGAATGTCTTACAAAATGTGTCAAATACGTTTTAATAATTTTTCTGGATGATGTGGACAAAATACAATATGTGGGTTGTTAAGACATTTGTGCTGTTTCGGCGTTCCAATCAGAGGCGCGTTTAGGTGGGAAATCCGGGGTTAAGTTGGGAATAAACCCTGACTCAAAATCGGTAAATTTCCTTTACCCGGAACCTCCCTTGTTCTGAACCTTTCGTTTTACTAGGAATAGTGTAGTGTAACTCACTTTAATTCCGCACATAGTCATTTAGTAAAGTGCCTTTTCAAACATTTTTACTCTGCGCCATTTTGTTCCACGTTATTGGAATCATACCAATATTTTGCCAGTTTCTATCTATACCACACTTATTTTTTGATGCCGCCATGATCAGACGAAAGTTAATCTAAGGACCTGAAATGATGACAGAATAATACAATCGCTAGATTTTAGTGATTAGTCTGATAGCTAGGAACAAGAAAAGTTGATAAAATCAAATTTTTGTGTCCAACGGTTTTTTTTTTCAAATCGAATCTAACGGTACTAACTTTCTTGTGATTGGATTAAAAATATGCTCAAAAATTAAATATTACTAAAAAAAATACTCGCTAATCAATTATTTACATTTATCAAATGTGCCATGGATATTGATGCTGGATATTAAGTAGGATTTTTAATTGTGATAGTTGGCTGATCAAGATTACTTACGTTGGATCGATCTTTGCGTCATGTCACGTAAAGTCTGCCCAGCCTATCTCTGTTGATGAAAAGAATGCACGCCTATGCGTCTAACGCTCGGAACAGCATTTTGTATACAGTTTTCTGCTGCCCCTCTTCAGATATACAAATTTAGGCATGCAAATATGTATCTTTGGCTAACAAATAGCTCAGAGTATTAAACAAAAATATAACTTCAACTAGCTTCAATACCGCTGTAAAATGTAAAAGCACAATATTCGAGTTCACTGTAGTTGTTTAAAGTGCATTCCTACATGTTCACGACACATTTCCACTCGTTCAATTGCTTCTCTCAACACGTTGTGGAGCATTTGAGGCGTAATACTTCTAATCTTTCTTCTAAGATTTCAAGAGTGACTGGGGCTGTTAGATAGACTCTTTCTTAACATATCCCCAAATAAAGAAATCGAGAACAGTGAGATCCGGTGAACGGGCGGGCCATCGTATTGGGCTATTGGTTGCGATAACTTAATTATTAAAATGTTCAATTAAATAAGTAAGAACTTCTCTGGTATTGTGAGGCGGTGCTCCATCTTGCTGGAAGTAAATTCGGCGTAAAACTTCTAAAGGTAGATCATTAAAATGTTACTAAATTTTATTTTGGAGAAAGCCCAAGTACCATACTAATCTCTGTTAATTGTCCTTGAAATAAAATTGGCCCAGTTATTCTGTTACCAACGACACCAGCCCAGACATTGACACCAAACCTTTCTTGAAAATGTCTTACTCTCATTTCATGTTAATTCTGTTGGGCCCAGTAACGAGTGTTTTGCTTGTTAAACATACCATTATTAGTAATATTGGATTCGTCAGAAAATAAGATAAAGTTGATAAAATGTTGGACAATTCTATCTATCGTCTATCGCCATCGTCAGGATACAAATGTTGGTGTAATTGGTACTTGGTAAGCTTGATATCCGTGTAACCTTTAGTATTTTTCTAGCTGATTCATGACTTAAACCCAGTTCGTGATTAATTTTCCTTTTTTCAGTTTTATCAACTTCAATCAAAGCAAGAACGTTAATCTCCATTTCTACATTTATAATAAATCTGCCTTCCGACACTTGATTTCCTTCTTGATGCCTATAACGATTCTCGAGATATGGAAAACCGTGATGGACTGGATGTTGCCGGTCGGGGTATCTCTGAGCATACAACTCAGCAGCATTCCTTGAATTTTTATGACATTCTCCAAATATTAATAAAATATCGACTTTTTCACTTTGAGTATACATTATTTTGACTTTTGAAAACAAAAATAATACTGAAAATCAAGAACAATAAGGAAATCTTATGTCTACTCAGAAAGAATAGGTAAGTGTTACTGTCAAAACAAAAAATCCTACTTAATATCCAGCATGGCTATCCATGGCACACTTGATAATAGTAAATAATTGATTATCGAGTATTTATCTTAATAATATTTAATTTTTGAGCTTATTTTTAATCCAATCGCAAAAAAGTTCCATCTGTTAGATTCGCAAAAAAACCTCTTTTCAAAAAGTGCTTGTCTAAAAACGGTCGCCATTTGAAAAAAAATAGTTACGACACAAAAATTTGATTTCCTCTTGTTCCTAGCTATCAGACTAATCACTAAAACTTAGCGATTGTATTATTCTGTCATCATTTCAGGTCCTTAGATTAATTTGCGTCCGGTCATGGCCACCTAGATGCAATTTTAAAAATGGCTATAAAAAATCAAGTAGGCGTAAATTTTTTTTTTAAATGTCACATTCTAATTCAGAATTGTCCCAGGAATCCAAAAATGTAAAAATATACATATAGAGTGTTCTATTTAAAAAATCGGAACTGGAGTCATTTCTGGTGAAACCGGAAGTGACCGGAAAGTGGAAAATATGCGAAAACTCTCCTCTTTATGAGCGATTTACCTATACCAAATTTCGTTTTGATACATCAAATACTTTAAAAGTTATGGCCTGTCTAATAGATTCGTTGACACCCGGTATATATATATATATATATATATATATATATATATATATATATATATATATAAATCTCATATTCTATTATCGTATTTTCGCCATTATCCGGATGTTTCTAATTATAGAAGGATCCTATATAAACTCTAAAAGTATCCATTTTAATAGAAAATCCAAGTTTTAATCAACATGGCAAAGCGGGAATAGACTCACAAAAGTTAAGTAAATACATGTTGAGAATTAAATGTGTATTCCCTACGCTCATAATAAAATGTATATATTCTCAATGAGTTTATTTTAATTCTCATTAGAATAATATCGTTTTGATAATACTACGTAAAATTAAATCCAGCTTGAATGTGAAATAATTTTGACTGCTCTGCACGACAAAATTTAGTGCAGATTGAATACTCTAAGCATTGTAATCCGACTATCAGTCAGGTGGTGTATGAGAGACAGTTGTATGCACAGTGGCACAAAACAGTATTTTCAGAGATCCTGACATAGCAGCCAGTCAAAACAGTTATTAAGGGTGATTTGTAGATAGGGAATTAATAAAGTAGCCGTGCTTGTGATAAATGGCCCTTCTGCTCTAGAACCTTTATTAATATAGCAGGTATCGCTTGCGAGTTTTTTTTAGCTACATCATGTTAATATTACATGTACTAATACACATTGCTTATTCTTCACGTTTGATTTGTTCCAGCGCCATTCTGTCAGTTACTTATCTTCATAATAATAATAGTAAATTAAAATTATATATACATACAGGGTGCCCCAAAATATCCTACCAATAATTTAGGAACGCATAGATTTGATTAAAATATCGCTATTTAGCCATACTTGCCCTTGTCCAAAAGTTAATATTAAAAAACATACAGGGTGATTAAGTTCAAATTTTATTTTCGATTTTTTAAAATAATATCCCTGGTTTTTGAGATATTAAAGTGAAAATTGGTGATAACGGATTTTGTATAACCAGTAATAATAATACGCCTTCAGTTTTAATGTAACTTGTAGAGGGCGCTACGAGTGCTACTTTTCGCTCTTAAAAATGTTGTAAAAACTGGTATTTTACTTTTTTTAAATATTTCAATTAATATTTATTTTATTGGACATTTAGTGACATCGTACCAGTATCTTGCTTGACACAAACTTGCGACAATAATTTGGATTTTATTATGAGCTGGCTTTGGAAACAATTATAACTTGTTAGCAACTTTAAGGTAGGCAAAGTTGAAAATACTATAGTTTCTGGGTAAAAACGTCAGAAAACGAACGTTTCAGGAAAATTGTTACGGGAAGAAAAATATCCCATATATAGTTTGAAAAGTAGTACGAGGATTTTCTGATCACCCTGTAAAAAAGAGAACCGAACCTAATTCATTTTCTATATGTTTTTTATAACCTATATGTTGAAAAATATGTGCCCCAAATTTTTTTAAAAATTTTTAAGAAATAAAAAGGTTATTCAAAAATTAAAAATGTGTACTTTTTTTTGGCCCACCGTGTATATATATATATATATATATATATATATATATATATATATTTTTCTTTTTTTTGATTATTGAACATTATTAGATATATTTCTAGGAAGTTTTCTTGGGTTAAGGTTCGTAGGGGGTAGAGTTAATGGCTTCTTTTCTTGTACTATATTTTTATTTCAAGATATTGACATTAAAAACAAACGTTTCGACCAATACTTAGTCTTCATCAGTGTTATCATAACTAGTATACCTGTAATTAGGTCAGTTTCGACAAACAAATAGATAGTATATTTTAAAATATTTGACTTACCTATACAAGAAAATCCTTTAATAAAATTCCATATATTTAATTACATAAAACATTATGTGACAACGGCACATGATCAAAACAAACATAAAACTATTTATACACATGCAAATAAAATAAATATTTTTAATTTTTCGAGTTGAAATAAATATATCTTAAAAGTATCTAGGGGTGTACCCGTCCATAAAAAAGGAGATGCAGAACAACTTAGCAATTTTAGACCGATGTCCATAATTCCTATTTTTCCCAAAATATTTGAAAAACTACTTAAAACCCGTATTACACAATATTTTGAAAATAATGACCCTTCCAATAGTTCACAATTTGGTTTTAGAAGTTCTCTTTTGATCACAAAGGCCATGAACAAACTAATAAGTATTATAAATGATGAATCCTAACACTGGAACGTGTGGTGGAAGATAGAAATGCATTTGAGAGTATACAAATAGTTAAATGTGGTAAGAAAGCACTAAATAAAGACAGAGGGTCTATTCCTTATAGTACCCTCTATTGCTTACTTGACAACGGTGCAATCGGGTGCAACCAAGTGTGACCACATTTACCTATAAATAGTCTGGGTTAGGATACGTTACTTTAGTCTATATCATCTGTTGATGATGCTAACTTGGTTAGCGAAACCCGCGTCCAGAACGTAAAAAAGTGTGATGTAGTGTGGTTAGAACTCTTGTATTTTGAATTATAAATGATGGTTTTAGGGAGGGGGATTACTTTGGTGATCTGTACTGTGATCTCCCAAAGGCCTTCGACTGTGTCTACCCTCACTGACTAATCAACAAACTAAAACTGTATAAATTTAACTTAATTGTATAAGGTTCATTGACTCTTATTTATGTAACAGGAAACAATTAATGGCAGGATATCAGACCTTAAAAACGTCATATATGGTGTATCACAGGGATCAGTACTGGGGCCACTGCTCTTCTTCATCTATATTAATGACTTTGAGACCAGTGACCCTAGTGCTGATCTGGTACTAGGAGGAAATTAACCATTTTTAAATCAACACAAATTGCCCACTGATGTTCTTCATTTTTAATTTTTCTCAAAACTAATGCAATTGTTTTATATTCTTCCTTCATGGTAGTAGAATGACCAATAGAAATTAAGCCATATTTGTTACCGTTATGTAAAACAACACATTTTTAAACTACGTTTTGAACTGTCAATAAAAAGGCGCCAATCATCTGGAGTGTATTCAGGCAAACCCATTTTTTCTAAGAGCCCTTTTATATTGTTACAGAATACCAAGTCATTTTCCTGAGCGAAAAAAGGCAGCAGATCTTTATCTCTTTTACGATAAAATGTAATATTAGTACCTGGACAATGTAACTTTTTTTCTTTTAATCTGGATGCAAGTAATTCAGCGGATTCCTTTGAGAGATTCAGGTCTCTTATAACACTGCGGAGTTGCTAAATCTGCTTCAGATTCGCTGTCGTTTTTTGATTGAATTCTTTGAACTCCGTCAGATGTTGATGTTTCTGTATCATCTTCTGTCAGTTCGGATAGACTGAATGATGGAACAAGTATTTCTTCCGAATGCGTTACAGGCCTTCTTGCAAAATCTAGATCAGGATATGTCCATTTGTGTATATTGTTTCTATTTATGCCTTTAATATTAACGAGACAAAAATAGCAGTCGTCATGATAGTTTCGCGGTTCTCTCCAAACCATTGGTACACCAAACTTTAGGCACTTCCTCTTTCCAGTTGTCCACTGTCGCAAATGTTCAACACATGTTTTACATATGAAATGTGGGGCCTAAGATTTATCTTGATCTCCTAAATGAACGCTAAAATAGGTAAGATAAGCTCTTTTCACAAAGTCAGAAATCGTTTTTCTGCTCTCTTTCAAAGTGTATTCACCACACACATAACAAAAAACATCGGGATGATTTGCACAGGTACGTCTGCTTGTGGATGCCATTGTTTCAGTTTAGTGTCTTGATACTACAAAACGACCAAATATTACACAAAATGATAGCACAACTTTACTTGGAAAAACTCAGTAATATACTAAATCGAGTATAGCAAAGCAGGTATAGAAGGATCGGGTCATAGGCAATTGCAGGTATAAAAGTAATTAAGAGCAGTGTATTGAGTAGTTTCTAGCATAGGAACATTGGGTCAGGGACACTTCTAGGTATCCATTTGGTTAATTAGATTCTGGGAAATTTCTATTTTGACGATTAAGTACATATTTATCTCTTTATTTGTTGTCCTTTATCAGAAAAAAATATCAATTAACCTGTAACCTGTATCTCAAAAACTAGAGCTGATAGAAAAAATCTGGTGGCATTTTTGGAATCAGCACCTTAAAGAACATCTAAAATCAGATGTTAGATTTCCGGCACCAAATTTTTGTTCTCATTTTGTTACCCTGTGTTATCGTATACATGATAATAATTATTTTACTAACAATAGAGAAAACATTTACACAGAGTTTCATAGAATAAATAGGGTTAAATGTGGAATCTCTTTTTATGGTCCTAAGTTGTTTAATGCTTTGCCAGCTCCTGTGAAGGTGTTTCCTCCTAAAATTTACAAAACTAAAATTAAACAATACTTAATTTTGTAATGATAAAGTATTGGAATCCTTAATCGAAAGTAGACTGAGGTATGTAAACACTCTGTGTACTTATCATGAAATACATTATTATTTATTGTTTAGTGTTTTTAAGTACTCTCTTGGCAGATTTATAATTTCATTACTTTAAAGGTCATCCATTCCTTTATCCCTTTTCGATAACACACGTATGTAATTTCCAAATACCATTGTATAGATTTTTTCATTGATGTGAATACAAATTTGCGGATCACTCTTTGTGTAATCTATCTTTGTTAAGGTTTCTAGTCGGGCGGTGTGGGACAATGAGCTCGCTCATGGTTACTGCATTTTTAATTTGTTTATTTTGCAAAATGATTGATCTATGTTTGAATCCTTTAGGGAAAATTTACTATGCTATTTAAAACAATTCACTGACCACATAAAGTTTTTGAGTATTACTATTCGTAAAAACTAGGCGCGATAGAGCATAGGGACCGATATATACAGTATGTCCGCGGACGGACTTTATAAGATACAATTTGATTTTTTATACAGGGGGCATAAAAAATACAAAAATGTTATTTTGCGTAAGAGTAAAAGTCTCATTTTGCAAGATACGAAAAAAAGTCACTTATGATAAAAGTTTTTGCATAAAATATGAATAAGGTTTGCATTATCAAAAATTTAATATTTTATACAGGGCCATAAAAAATACAAAAATGTTATTTTCCGTAAGACTAAAAATGTCTCTTTTTGCAAGAGACGAAAAAAGTCACTCTCGATAGAAGTTTTTGCTTCAAAAATAAATAGGGTTCAACTTATCAAAAATTTAATTTTTTTGTACAGGGGGATAAAAAATACAAAAATGTTATTTTGCGTAAGAGTAAAAATGTCTCATTTTGCAAGATACAAAAAAGTCACTCCTGACAAAAGTTTTCACTTCCAAATGAGTAAAGTTCGCATTATCAAAAATTTAATATTTTATAGAGGGGGCATAAAAAATACAAAAATGTCATTTGCGTAGAGTCAAAACTGTCTCATTTTGCAAGATACGAAAAAAATTCACTCCTGATAAAAGTTTTTGCTTAAAAAACTAATAAGGTTCACGTTATCAAAAATTTAATTTTTTATACAGGGAGCATAAAAAATACAAAAATGTTATTTTGGTAAAAGAGTAAAAACGTATCATTTTGCAAGAGAAGAAAACGGTCACTCTCGATAGAAGTTTTGCTTCAAAAATAAATAGGGTTCACCTTATCAAAAATTTAATTTTTTATACAGGGGGCATAAAAATACCAAAATGTTATTTTGCTTAAGAGTAAAAACTATATCATCTTGCAAGATACGAAAAAAAGTCACTCCTGATAAAAGTTTTTGCTTAACAAATAAATAAGGTTCAGGTTATCAAAAATTTAATTTTTTATACAGGAGGCATAAAAAATACAAAAATGTTATTTTGCGTAAAAGTAAAAATATCTCGTTGCCAGAGAAGAAGTCACTCTGGACAGAAGTTTTTGCTTCAAAAATAAATAGGGTTCGCCTTATCAAAAATTAATTTTTTTATACAGGGGGCATAAAAAATACAAAAATGTTATTTTGCGTAAGGGTAAAAAATGTCTCATTTTACAAGATACGAAAAAAAGTCACTCCTAATAAAAGTTTATGCTTAAAAAATAAATAAGGTTCACGTTATCAAAAATTAAATTTTTTGTCCAGGGGGCATAAAAAATACAAAAATGTTATTTTGCATAAGAGTAAAAATATCTCATGTTGCAAGAGAAGAAAAAAGTCACACTGGATAAAAGTTTTTGCTTCAAAAATAAAGGGTTCGCTTTATCAAAAATTTAATTTTTTATACAGAGGGCATAAAAAATACAAAAATGTTATTTTGCGTAAGAGTAAAAAATGTCTCATTTTGCGAGATACGAAAAAAAGTCACTCTTAACAAAAGTTTTTGCTTAAAAAATAAATAGGGTTCGCGTTATCAAAAATTTAATTTTTTATACAGGGGGCATAAAAAATACAAAAATGTTATTTTGCGTAAGAGTAAAAATGTCTCTTTTTGCAAGAGACGAAAAAAGTCACTCTTGTTTTTGCTTCAAAAATAAATAAGGTTGGTGTTATCAAAAATGTATTTTTTTATACAGGGAGCATAAAAAAAACAAAAAAGTACAAATATTAAATATGTTTTGATTTAAACCTCAAACAGAAATACAAGATTTCGTTACAAGATTTAAAATTAAGAGTATTAGTTTTATCACATTACTTTTTAAAGTCCCAAATATTCTCAAACGCACCTTTAATCAGAGTATTTATTTTAGTAAAATAGTTCTTTACACACAATTAATTAAATAATTATTATTCGAAATACGTCTTATTCAAGTGTAATTTAAAAAAAATACAAATACTAAATTAAAAACAAAGAATTAAACTAAGCAGTACGATAAATTCCTCCACCATATTCATCACATTTTTCTAACTGCTTGCTTAGATATCTGAAGGAATTTCTGATTTCTTCCTGGAATATTGAATGAGTAGCCTAAGTAATTCTGCCTTTTAGCACTTTAATATTATTTGGTACTGGAGCAGCATAAACACTTTGTTTTAAAAGGCCCCATAAAAATATGTCTGCCACAGTTAAGTCAGAGCTCCTTGGGGGTCACAAAATTATGACATTTCTTCCAATCCATCTTGTACCAAATTTGCGGTTAAGCTATTCTGTGACTTCACAAGTGCAATTTGCTGGACAATCCTGTTGAAAATACATTTTTTGGCGAAAATTTAATGGCAACTTTTCAAGTTCCTTGCTAAAAAATGTATCCAGCCTTTCTAAGTACGATATTCTATTGCAGCTCTTAAATATGGGCCTATAATGCCATGGACAGATATCCCGTACCACACGTTCACTTTTGTATAATATTGTCTTGGCGTCATTATTCTAATTGTCTCCTACTCATAAACAAAAATCTAGGATTTTCGCGTCATCTCCCTCTTCCAACAACAATGTTAAAGTGATGTTTGAACGGAAATATGTTATTGTCTTTTAAAATAGTCTGAATATGACTTTTTCACAACTGCTAACTGTTTAGTACGATTTCTAAGGGACATCACTGGAGTTTCTCTAACAGATGGAATAACTAAAACTGTGGCTGCATCGTTATGGTCATATTTCTTTTTCTTTTTAAGGTCCAAAACAGAACCAGTTCTTTGGAACTTTTTTGTTACGTTGTAGATTGACATCTGCGTTATTGCTACTTCTTCAAATTTGTCGGTAAACTGTTGCATGACGTAGCGGTATGAAGTATCATACATACAATATCATAAAACCGGATAAAATTAATTTTCATCCATTAAAAAACGCGCGACCTCTGAACAATTGAACTTCCGCATGCCGAAGTGATGCCGGGATCGATCGATCGAATTATTAGAAGAGACCGGCTGATGACCCAAATCGCGATTTCATGTTCCATTTGTATCACGTTCGGCTATTAGGAGGGACGGTCAAACGAATAATTTATTTTCTGAAATCTTTTTTGGAGGGGGGTCATTGACCAAATGACTCTATGGAAGAGCCGCCACTGTTTAATATTTGTACTTTTGAGAGAAAATTATAAAAGAGGCAGGCTTTTTATGCAAAACAATGTTTTTGTATTTTTTATGCCCCTTGTATAAAAAATTACATTTTTGATAACGCGAAACTTATTCATTTTTGAAGAAAAAATTTTATAGTATCTTGCCAAATAATATTTTTTTTATTTTTTTTTGTGCCACCTGTATAAAAAATAATTTTTTTGATGACGCGAAATTTATTCATTTTTGAAGCAAAAACTTTTATCAATAGTGACTTTATTTCGTATCATTCAATTCTTAGTCCATTAGACCTCTTGTAGTCCATTCGCGGACATACTGTATATAATTGGCAGAGTATCATTATATATATATATATATATATATATATATATATATATATATATATATATATATATATATATATATATTTTCAAAATCATAAAAGAATAAGCAAGTAGTCTTCGTCATTAAAAGCATCCTGTATTTTCGATGCAATATTATGACATTTACAACAAAAATACCTCAATTAATTTTAACTATGTCATCAGTGATGTTATTCTTACCCGTCCAGATGTACTTAAAGAATTAGGAGTTGTTTTTGACAAAGAACTTAATTTTGTACCCCATATAACCGATTTAATGTGAAGCAACCTAAACTTTCTTGGATTTATTTTACGAGCTACTCGTGACTTTAACCAGTAAAAATGTTATTTTTCTCTTTCATGCAGTCTAAACTGGAATATGCGTCAATAATTTGTTGTCCTTTTTATAAAATACATATTGACTATATTGAATCAGTTCAAAGGGACTTTGCCAAAGCATTGTAGTTTAGAGCTTTTCTTCATGATCAATTGCTGCGAAGGTTTTCGCTTGTCAGCTTGGACGAGAGACGTTTGTGTTTTTCTCAGTATTTTTACACAAAGTTATTTATAACACTGTTATTTCTCAAAAATTGTTGCCAAAGTTAAATTTTCGCGTACCTAAGCTCTTTCCGTTTCCTAGTAGCTCAAACGTTTACAAGTTTTCACTGCTTAATCGAATGTATTTATACTATTTGTAAGTAAGACATAGTCCTGTGAGACAGTGTGAGTTATAAATAAATAAATAAATAAATAGATACATAAATAGAAAACCCCGTGCCTTGTACATGAGGTAAATATTCTCCATAATTGTTTAAAAAGTCCCCCCAATAAACTTTAAGGTAAATAAGGTGGCAACGTAATGATGGGCCTGACGCACTTCTAAGCCCAACTAGTCGAAGACTCTCAAAAAAATCTTACGGTATTCGTTGTTTAGAGGGGATTGTAAGCAGTTTCGTTGGTGTGGTTATTATTTCCAATTTTTTAGTTTTAGAATTTTACCTTTATCGTTATGGGTTAGTTATTATAGGATTATTATTAGAAGTTGTCTCTATCTGTTTAAAGATTTAAAAATTGAAATATTTTGATATATGGACTACAAATATTTACAGCCTGATAAATTTATAACTAGATATAGTGACTTCGAGGGGGTCTCTAAACGAAAAAGAGTTTAGGAAATTTAATATCCCAACATGTGGGCTAATCTGTCTACGATCGGTTGAGATACATATCAACAAAAATAATTTTAAGCAAAAAATATTAAAACTGAGATTTATCTTCACTTTTTACTTCCCTCGTAAAAGGGAAGTATTATAATCGTGAAAAAAATCTTCCTCCGAGGTTTTTTCAGATATTTACGTTGCAGCGTCCCTAGATTGACTTCAAATTCTGGTCAAAAATGAAGAGTCATATGGTAATATTTTGGTAAAAATCCAATATGGCAAAACAAACTGGGGGCCTAGTGAAATGTTAAAAAAATTATTACTAAAAAACTACTTATCCAATCTGTCTCAAATTCAAGTATTATGTAGGAATCACCTGGTAAAATTTTGATACGATCTAACATTAAAAATTCAGCCTGAAAAAACTATTTAATAGACTGATTTCAAATTGTGTTCCATAACTAAAGGTCAAAGCACAATATGAGGAAGCGAAGCGAAGGGCCGCGAATTTTAATACGTCGAAGTACACTTGAGCGAAGGTAAAGCCGGGTCCACATCAATAAATATTTATGTTGTGCGTTGTATTTGACGCAAATTTGCTCGCGTTCGTTAAAATTTTTATAGATGTGGACTATGCGCCGTACAAAGAATCACGCAAATATTTTCGTCAGATACAACACACGCTATCCATCGGTCTGTCGGTTTTTCTGGCTACTTCAAAGAGATTTGCGTCGAACACTTGTTTGTGTGTGGACTGGTGGTTTTAATTTTGTGTGCGTGTGTAGTTATTGGGGTGCCATCATGTCCTCCCAAATTTAAAAAAAAAAGTGCGCGGTTTATATAATCATGGATTACCTACGACGTAATAATATCAAGAAGAGACGAAGAGGAAATAATAAACCTAGACGCTACTGGATAACGAAACTTTTTCAGTACAGAAGCCAGAGTGGTGGTGAAAACCTATTAAAAACGTTAGCAATTGATGAGACAACGGGGCAATTTAAAAATTTTCTTCGTATGTCACAAGCCGATTTTGAAATTTTACTTAATTTGATTGGACCTAAAGTGAAGAGAATGGACACAAATTTTCGAAAGGCAATATCCGTTAAAGAAAAGCTAGCTCTTACGTTACGATTTTTGGCCACAGGAGATTCATATTCTAGTTTACAATATTTATTTAAAATCTCAAAACAAGCTATTTCACAAATAGTGCCAGAAGTTTGCAGTGCAATTATTGAGTCCTTAAAAAATTATGTGAAGGTAAGTTTTTGAAAAATTGAGCTATTACTAAGGAAAATAAAACTAATAATTTTATTCCAAAAGTAATCAATTAATTTTATTGTTTGAAATCTTAATTAACACAATAAAAACTACATTTTGATATAGGGCTGTAACTCAGTAGTAGGTTGTCTTGTGTTTGTGACTGACCATCTGATTGAGTAGAATTCGATGAACTGTCATCAGTTGCAATGGAGTGAGTTGACCAAGGAGAACCTTGTAATGAATATGGCGAAGTATGAGGAGTTGGTACACATGTTATTTCATTTGGGTTATAGTTCGGAGAAACAGATTTTGCAGTATTATAATAATTATGACCCCCGAATTGAGGGGGTAAGTTATCATAGTGTCCCATCTCTGCCTCAAAAATAATTTGATTTATAGCATGTTCAACCATAGATCTTGTTCTTCCCGAAAACTGCTTCAGCTTATTAGCCAAATGTTGGGTATACATTAAAGTTGGATCGTCTGGTTGTTGTAAAAAATTTAGGGCGGCCTGTAAATGACGATCATCCACGCTATCGGGTTTTGATTGTTTTTTACGTTTCGGTATTGGTGGTTTCAAGAACTTTTCCTTTTCTTTAGATTTTAATGCAGTGTCCGCGTTACTGGTTGTGCTAGTATCTTCATCATCTTGTATAGCATTTGCAGAATTTTCAGCGCTATCTTTATCGAATTCAATAGTTTCAGATGAATACTCAGGTTGAACTTCGTTGCTTTGGGTTTCATCAGAAACGGAACTTGTTTCCTCGCTGACTTCGTCCTAAAAAAAAAATTCTTATGTTCAGTTTACCTAGTATTTTAAATGCAAGCTAAACCACAAGAATTATTTATTATTCTTGTGGCTAAACTTTGTAGAAAAGTTGAAGTACCTGAAAAACTTTTAATAGTAATTTAAAGTGTTATAACTCAAAAACTAAATGAGATAATTGGATACAGTTTTCAGCTTAGTATTTCTTGTAGTTTTGCTTTAAGTGTCAATACATCTTATACAGGGTACACCGCTCGTATACTGAGTGGTTAAAAAAAAACGTATTTTTTTCGAAATTTCAACCCTTCGGTAATCTGGGAAAAATTACGAATATTTTATTCGTAACATTTTAGGGGATACGTAAGGATAACTGTAAGAAACAATTTTAAGGGATTTTTTAATTTTGGTTTGGAATAGGAAATATCCTTATAGCTAGTAAATAACGTAATTTTAAAATTATATTTATAAAATTTTATACGGAGTCTTCGAACAATCGAGTCTAGGGGTAAATATCACTTGAACTTTAAAAATACAACAGAAACTATCTTACCATCCTTACGCATACCCTAAAATGTTACAAAGAAAATACTTATTCTTAATATTCCCGAAAGTTCGAAAAAAATTCATATTTCGCCCTGTACATAAAAAGTCCACCCTGTATACGAATTCCTGACACTTCGCGCAAGTTGCCAAAACTATGAGAAATCATATGCTGAAAACTGTACCCCATTATATTATTAAATTTATTTTTTGAGTTTTAACACTTCAAAATAGCACTAAAAATTTAACTGATGAACTTCATTTGTCCGCCAGTTTAGTTGGGCCGTTTTATCTTTACCTGTGCTCCATAGCGTGTCACCTCATATTAGACTTCGGTGGGATAGGAAAAGTGAAATATGACGCACGTGTAAAATTAAAACGCACCAACTGTATTTATTTAGTTAATCATACATATTTGTAGATAAGGCCTAAAAACCAACGAAAAAATGAAATAGTATTTTTTTTTTGTAGATGCCTACAACGTCAGAAGAATGGTTAAGTATTGCGAAACAATTTGGAATTTTCCAAACTGTGTGGGCGCGATGGATGGGAAACATATTATACTACAATCTCCTAGATGCAGTGGCAGCGACTATTACAACTACAAAGGATTTTTTAGTATTGTGTTGTTTGCAGTGGTTGATGCTAATTATAATATAATTTTTGCTGACGTGGGCTGTCAAGGAAGAATTTCCGACGGAGGTATTTTTAGAAACACTGAAATTTATCGCCGGATGCAGGCAAATCTTTTACAATTACCAATAGCAAAACCTTTGAAAAACAGACAAAAAGAAGTACCCTATGTCTTTATAGCTGACGAGGCCTTTCCTCTAGCGAAAAACATAATGAAACCATACTCGGGATTACATTCAAGAGGATCTATAGAAAGAATATTCAAGTATAGACTTAGCCGTGTCCGTAGAGTAATAGAAAATGTATTCGGTATAATGGCATCAGTTTTTCGACTATTAAGGAAACCTTTGTTGTTGGAACCAACTAAAGCAGAAATTATCATTATGGCAATTGTGCACTTACACAATTTTTTGCAAAATAGTGTATCTAAAACTTACTATTCAATGGACGAGGCGTACAACATGGACGACTTAACATCCTTTCTGCCCTTAAAAAATGTACCGCGTCGAGCACCACTCCTTGCAAAAGAAATAAGGGAAGAATTTTCACAATATTTTTCCACAAATGGTACAGTTTCATGGCAATCTGAGTATGCTTAGAAAAAAGAAACTCAAAAAAGGCAATAATTTACTAATTTTAGTTTATCATTATGGAATCAATAAAAAATGTATATTTAGGTACTTACGCATATAGTTTCAGAATTTATTGTAACCCTTGGCTGATCCCTATCTTCGAGAAATAAAAGGCTTTTAAAAGCAAACCAATTTGTTTTATACACATCTTTGGCACCTACAAAAAAAAGTATTCAGTTTTTACTACACCTCCTTATTTTAATATCTAAATCTACAGAGAAGATGAATCAACTAGGGTGACTGGAAAATCAAGTTTAATTATTAGGTTTCTAAGTTTGTTGATTTGAGAATTTGGCATTTATGGGAACGATTGTTATAACCTGGACTTGATTTTCCTATCTCCATAGTTCTTTCTCTATACAGGGTGGCTGGTAAGTGGACTTATTCCTTTTGGGAGAGGTTTAAGTAGAGCTTATTTGTAAACGATTTAACCATATATTATCCATTATACCAAACCCAGTAGTTTTAATTTTTTTTTTATTTTTTTTTAGAAACTCGCCGGTAGAAACGCGCCGCGAACTTACCTCTTACTACTACTCTTTAAAATTAGAGGATAATATATCATTTTTATAATTTTATATATAATTTTTCCCATTAGTTTAAACAGTAACGCAAGATATGTAACAAAAATGATACCAAATATTGTGATACAATCAAAATACAAGCGTTACAATCCAAAGAGTTAAAGTTTCTAAAAAAAAGAAGATACTAATTTTAAAACTAGTAGGTTTTGCATAATGGATAATATGGTTAAATTAAATTAATTGCAAATAAATTCTGTTAAAATCTCCCAGAAGGAATACGTCTACTAGTCACCCTGTATACCTATGTACCTACTTACCTTTTCTTGTTCCAATAGTTTTTTTTTCCTTTAGCCCTTTCTCGCCTAAATGAACCCAATAAACTTGCCATCTTCTTTTTAACTTCATCTATGTCAATACCGCATGCCTTCGCTATTTCTTCCCATGCGTCATTTTTCTTTATTTTATTAAAATGTTCCTTGTGTTTCGGATCCCATAATAATCTAAATTTTTGATACTCCTGAATGAGAAGTAAAGCATCCTTATTTGCCCACTCCATATCGCAATGTTTTTTTTATTTATGAACGAATTCTTATTAAAAAATTTATGGAAAATGCACACCAATACACACGTGGTTTCGACGAAAATAGATCACAACAATAACACAAGCACGGCGCACATATTTATGTCAAAATAAATGCGAAGAAAGCAAATTTGCGCCGCAAATATTTTCGCCGAATTCAAAATACAACATTCAACACACAAATTTATTGATGTGGACCCGGCTTAAGAGAAGCGACGCGAAATTTATGATTCGCGCGCATTTTTGCAGAATAGTAGCATTTAAATTGTTGTAAAGATGAGTTCCTCCTCGTACTCCGATTCAGTTGTATATATGATAGGCGTCATTATATGCGAAGAAGAGATGAGGAAGCGAAAGTACTGGGTACACCCCATATGTAAAAAACGAGGAACAGAAGGCGAATTTAGTACCCTTTACTTTACATGATTTATTCGATGATCCTACAAAATTTCATCAGTACTTTCGTATGTCTCATGCACAATTTAATATTCTTTTGGCGGACTTAATACCGGATATTGAAAAACAAAATACTACGTTCGTTTCGTCGTGCTGTGAGTGCAGAAGAACGATTAGCAGTATATCTGAGGTTAGAAAATATGAGTATTTTTTTTAGTTTATTTATTTAAAGTAGGTTAAAATACAGTGCGTCTCTAACTTGAAATAAATTTTGTAAATCGATTACCGTTGTTTTTCTTTGGGAAAATTGCTCAAACAATGCTGGGACGCCCTGTATATAAATATTTTACATAAAAAAATGCTCAACTAAAAATACTAATCGACGTGTCAGAGCATTTTTCTGAAAAAAAAACAATTAATTCCATGTTAGAGACTTGGATTATATAAAATAAATAATAATAATAATCATAATAATATTTATTTATTTAGCATAAAAGCTACAAACAAAAACAGTAATTTAATTGAAATAGCACATCAACAACGCAACTGAATTACTAGAACATTAATACATCGGCTTTCATTAATTTTCTAAAACTATTTATGTTATTACAGTATTTTATTTCACCAGGTAATAAATTAAAATCATGTAGACCTTTATAAAAAAGAGAATTAAGCTTTTGACTAGAGTTGCATCTTCCAGACAATATAAAATCATATCATTAATATACAACAAAACAAGAGAAGGCCCAACACTGTTTCCTGTAGGACACCATGTTGAACCAGCAAAAGATCAGAAACACAATTTTTGAATTTAACTCTTTGATACCGGTTTGTCAAATATGATTCAAACTATTTTAAAATTGTTTGACTAATGCCAACGTTATTTAGTTTTTTTAATAATATTGTTCTGTCAACATTCTCGAACTCTCTTTTAAAATCCAAAAACACAGCCAAAACAAAATTTCCACTGTCAATTTCTCTCAAGAAGGTATCACAAATACTAATTACAACAGACTCACATGAATGGCGCTCACGAAAACCTGACTGGTTAACCACCAAAATATTGTTATTAGTACAGTGTGCTTGAAGCTGTCTTTTAACCCCAAGTTCCAGGACTTTTTCATACACCTCGACAGTAATTATTGGTCGACTCGAAATTCATTGATTCCTTCCACGCATCTGGAAACTCACCATTTGAAAGTGATGTGTTTATAACATTTAATAATCTATCTCCAATCAAAAAATATGCATCACATACATTTTTCGTTTCTTTCAATATTTCTTTCATTTCCTTCATAGAAACTTGCTTCAAATTTGAGAAAATATCAATATTAGGATTAGCTAAGAAAATTTCATCTGAGAGTGAATATTTTTAGATGCTACTTATAATATCCTGTATACTAGTAAAACTTTCAAATTTTTCCACATTACTCTCGAATTGTTTCTATTGTTATTGATAACATCTCTACAAAATCTATCTTTTTCAATTTTAATTTGAGCTACTACAAAGTTTCGTATCCCTTTATATTCCCTCCACACTTCATCACTATTCGCTCTAACTGCTCTCACGTACAAATTATCCCTATACTGCATATTTTGCTTAATATCAGTCGTTATCCAGGCCTTATTGACATATTTTTGCTTTTGTAGTGTTTGGATTCTAGGACTACATGTCAAGAATGTTCGAGATATTGTTTACAAAACCATTTGCCAAAATATTTACATCACCACTATTGTGATTCCATACGCTATCAATTAAATAATTGTGTAATGTGTCTACATTATAGTTTTTCATAGGTCTATGGTGAATAATTATATCCTTTTCCGCTACATTTTTTTCTGGGGGGATAGACAATATACAATGATCACTTATTTTTGGAGTTAAGTGTACATAAAATGAAAGGTTTTTGTTTTCCATTATGATTATAGTTATCAATTAATGTTCTACTTCTATCTGTGATGAAATATCGGAACTAAACATAAAAAATAAATATTTAAGAAATCCTTGTTAACTGAACTAGTAGTAAATAACAAAAATAAAGTTGTTCCTAAATAAAGTGAAATAAACTTGAACTTTAAAGTTAAAATAAAAAGAAAAATAAATGTTTCGTCTTCTGCACTCATTTTTGCTCCCAGTCAGCAACTCAGGTGGATTCTACTAAAACCACATTAAAACTAAACTAAGTTCGTTGCGTGTGCTGCACGTGGTTCAGCTTCATTCAGGGCATTTCTGGAGTCGCGAAAGTCGCAAGTGGTCGTAAAGTATCGCGCACTACGCGAAATCGGATGGAAGCACGGCGCTGCGAACGGAATATATTCCCTGCTAGACATTTCTGTTCGGTCGCGGCGCTTCTCTTCGCTTCGCTTCGCACAAGTATGCGTTTCCTCGTAAGAAACAATGAAATATAAAATAGTCGCCTGCCTTCGCTTCGCTTCTGGTCGTACAAGTGTGACCTTAACTGTGGTATAGAGATGTAAAATTGTGGTAGTAATTCACCGTTTCAGGTTTTACGTATCTTCACGTCTTAGCGTCCCTAGATGATAGAAAAAATGTTTTATCAACTCCGTCGGCCGGTCTGTCGGTTTGTCTGTCTGTCTGTCAGTTCGCAGCATAGCTTTAAAACCACTTATTAGTTTACTTCAAATTTTAGTCAAAAATTAAGGGTCATATTCGGATGACCCGGTAATATTTTGGTAAAAATCCAGTATACCGGAACAAGATGGCGGCCTAGTGAAACGGTTAAACAATTATTACTAAAAAAACTAATTATTAAACTTAAAAAATTTCATACTTAGGAGAAATGATATAAGTCAGTAGTAGTAGCAAATATACATTTTTATATAAAACAGTTAGAATACTGTCGAATAATTACCCATCCTTTATAATTAATATACTTACATTTTAGGCAACTACTTCAAGTATTATTCCCCAATTAAGTTTATATTCATGAAGGAAAGTGCTTTATGTATCCTCCCTTTGTAGCCATATTTGTTATAAATTGGAAATTTATAGTTCTATAGTGCCGAAGCTAGTTATATTACTGGGTATGTACAATAATTAGTTTAAACTGGGAGTACGAGAACTACATCATATCAAAACTTCAGTCATATCGACCGATACCCAATAATTTTAAGGTACAGGGCTTGCCACTTTATGGCTTGTATCTTCGGTGGTGGAGGATATTTGATCATTTATTAGAATTATTATAATTTCGTATTATATTTTATGAAAATGTGAAAAGAAAGAGAAAACTACCTATAAGTTTAGTTTTAAAGCAAAATGCCATAAGAACATTATTCTGAGTATTCCGAGGTGTGATAAAATACTAAATTTCATAAAGAAATTCAAATCTGAATGCAATGTACGGGGTATACAAAAAGTTTTATTTAACAATATCGTATAAAAAATCAACTAATAATAAACAATGAACAAATTATGCTTCTACGTAAACGCCATCCCGTCCCATACAAATTATGGTTCTTCTATTGAACTCTGCTATTGCCGCTCTTACCATAGCTGGCGTAATTTGTTGTACAAACTGCCTGAAGACTGTTTTCAGGTGATCGACGTTTTGGAGTGGCCTGTGAAGATAAACCTTTTCTTTTAACAGTCCTCAAAGGAAAAAGTCCAACGGGGTTAGATCAGGAGACCTGGGTGGCCACGGGATTGCAGAATCCCTTCCTATCCAGCGATTTGAAAAAGTCGTTTGTAAAAAAATTGGAAAGTATCTATGTGCTATGACATGGTGCTCCCTCGTGTTGGTACCAAAGTGTAGGCCTGATATTTAATGGCAATCCTTCAACAAATCCAAACAATTGAGTATTTAAAAAATTCAAGTAAGTTTGGCTTGTCAAATTTTCACAAAAGAAATACGGCCCTACTATATGGTTATTAAAAATACCGCACCAAACATTTGTTTTAAATGACTGTTGATTCGGACACCCTATGAGACAATTGGGATTTTTGTCATTTCACCAGCAGCAGTTCTGTGAGCATACGACTTCGTTTGACGTAAATGTCGTCACATCGGTAAATAATATTTCTCTGGCGAAGAAAGAATCATCTATAGTTTCTCCTTGGAACGAAACGAACTTGACAATCTCTAGGTAAAAGTGTGATATATCTAGGTTTGTAAGGATAGAAGTGATTTTGATATTTTTCTCAACGACGGCTTGCAAAACTTGCATTTAATTTTCTTCGGTAGTAGACCAGGCTTGGTGTTTTCTTGAACGTATTATCAATAGACCCAGTGGATTTAAACTTGGTCATGACATTTGCAACAGTAAAATAGCTTACTTGTTTATCTGAATGTCTATTATTAAAAATTTCAGCCGCTTCATGACATGTTTTATGATGATCTCCAACAATTAACACAATTTCAATTTTTTCCAGTTATGTTAATTTAACTACCATGATGAAAATAACAGAAAAATATCCAATGTAATAAAATAACCAAACACTTCAATTATCTACTGTCAGTACAATGCAAGATTATGCTTCCGTAACAACAGCATGTTTTAGTAATTAGCTTAAGGGCAAAACATTATATTTTCTGCTACTAGAAAAGTACTTCCGAATTTCTTTATGAAATTTAGTATTATATCACACCTCAGAATACTCTCTTATCGCATTTTGCTCTAAAACTAAACTTAATGGGTAGTTTTCTGTTCAGGCAATTTAAGATTTTCTAAAGTTTTTGGCAACCCTGTACAATGTTTTTTAAGTTTTATAATTCCAGTAATATTTTCGGAGGAAGCAGAACTATTTATGAAGAGTAACATTTTTCATAAAATGGAAAATAAAAACGTTTTCCATTTGTTAAAATTATATATATATATATATATATATATATATATATATATATATATATATATATATTTTTGAAATAGGAAACCATTAATTTATTTTATATTAAAAATGCTGAAATATTATCTTAATTATCAAGCCCATAATAAATGCAGTCCACAATAGAAATCGAAGAACCTATGGGGCGCAATGAAAAACTGTTTACTTTCTGAAAATAAAAAAGGTCTCTGGAATAAAACTGATTTTTCCGATTTAGACAATTTCAATAAAGCTGTAAAAAGACACATTATATCTAAAGCGCATTTGCAGGCCGTCATAAAAGAGAACCAAAACCAGAATTAATTTATAAACAGTTATATTAAAAAACACAATGAACTATATAAAAACAGGCAAATATTAAGAAGACTTAATATTTCATGAACAGATGTTGTTTGTTTTCTCGGACAGCACGAATTGGGATTTAGAGGTCATGACGAAACAAGGGTTTCTTCAAATAGAGGAAATTTTCAAGATCTACTTAGTTTAATGGCTAAATATGATGATTGCTTAAAAAATCATTTAGACCAGTCTACCGGAACGTCAAATAGAAATCGAATTCTAAAAATAATTAAGCAGGACATTGGCGAGGCGCGGTTCATTGCTATTGTTCTGGACGAAACAACTGATATCACTAATTTTAGCCAATTCTCTGTAATACGCTATGTTAAAACAGACGGAATTATTCAAGAGCGATTTTTGGGTTTTATGCTTGATTTCCGTAGTTTATAACGTTACTAAAGAAATTAATGGAGAGAAAAAATTAGTTGCTCAAAGCTATGCTGGAGCTTATTGGCACTTTCCTAAAGTTCCCCAAGTGCTGTGTTTGTCCATTGTTTTGCTCATAAATTACATTTAGTTTTATCCCAGTCCATCAATCACATTAAAGAGCGTAAAGTGTTTTTCGTTACTTTAAGTGGCATGGCTGCTTTTTTTTTCCAAGTCAACAAAACCTACACAAGCTTTGGACTCCATTGTCCACAAACGATTGCTATCGGTGGAACTATAATGGAAGACTTGTGTTAACAGTTCTGAAAATCGTGAATGAACTATTTGAGAATATAATAGAAAATAATGAAACGTGGGACTATAAATAGTTCCGTGTGTTGTAATTTGTGTTTTTAATATATTACAAAACTAAAACAAATGATATTGCTTTTTGGCGTCGTTAAGCCAAAAAAGAGACTGACATTTTGGTGCGATATGGAAGACAAACATCATACAGACGTGGATAATGCAAATTCAAAAAAATAAACTATAGATTTAACGGTTTAAATGATTTTAAATTCCTCGAGCTCTGCAATTTTGATGCATTTAAAGGAAAACTTTTTCCAGAAGATGCGTTTAAGTCTTCATTATGGCTTTCTGGCTTACTGTCTGAACTAAAAGTGATTTACGAAACTGATGACATTAGCGCAAAAAATAACGTTAAGGAACTAATGCAATTTTTAAAAGACAAGAAGCTGGAAGATGCCTACACCGAAGTGTCGAAATTGTGTGAATTAGTAGTGTGTGTGAATGTGTGGAAATGTGTGTCATCGCTGTTGTCCATTAAAAATAAACTTTTCCAAAATATGTCGCAGCATCGACGTTTTTATGATGACGTCATTGACGAATTTGCAAAAAATGATCGAAGAATCGAATTATATTACAAAAGTGGTAAGTTTCTAAAAATTGCTTCCCTTTCTTATTTCAAGATATATATATATATATATATATATATATATATATATATATATATATATATATATATATATATATGTGTGTGTGTGTGTTACTAAATGACTATGAACTGAAATAAATTGGGTCACACTTCACTTGTTTCTACTAAAAGAAAAGATCCATAAAGAGGGAAGGGCAAAGGAAATTTACTGATTTTTTATATTTGTGTTGTGAAAACCTTGTGTAAGCTTGTAGGGAAAAAACGGAAAGGGAACTACCTAAAAAATTATAGGGTCGTTACTAACGGAAGTAGAAGTTTTCCATTTTGCTATAATATACATCATGGTACACATACAATGGGGACTATGAGTAGATTAACCAGATACTGACCTGGTATATTCAGAAAAAAAAATTGCATTGAAGTTTGATTTTAAATTCAAAATCGACTACAATATAACACAAGAAATGAGATAATTTGGTTGTTCCCCTTCGAAGAGAGCAATTGGTGTAACGGTTGTGAACCCCTCAACTAGCTCTCACAAAATCACCCTTTTCTGACTCCCACAAGGTTTACAGCGTGTTTAGTGTTTACATCTGTATATATAGCACGCCGCACGGATCTGAAACCCCCGACGAAAAGGGGAGGTTTGTCAAATAAAATTTTGGTACCAATCCAAGATAGCGAAACAAAATGGGGGCCTGGAGAAATGTTAAAAAAATTAGTACTAGAACACTACTTATCGAATTTAGCTGAAATTTTGCACAAAAATCAAGTATTATGTAGAAATTAACTGGCAAATTTTACGATACGAATTCAGGATGGCGAAACAAAATGGCAGTTTAGTAAAATGTTTAAAAAATCAGCCTGGAAAAACTACTTATTAGATTGATTTCAAATTTTATGCAAGAGTTAAGTGTGATATAGAGATGAACTGGTGAAATTGTGGTAAGAATTCAAGATGGCGAAACAAAATGGCGAACAAATAAAATATTTGCAATCGTGAAAAAAATTCCCTCAATTCCGTCGATTTGTTTATTGTTCTGTCTGTCTGCCAGTTTGGGACGTAGCTAGAAAACTACTTATTTAGTCAAAAATTAAAGTTCTTATGGGGATGACCTTGAGTTCTTTTGGAAAATATTTAACATTTTGGAAACAAAATGGAGGCCTAGTGAAATACTAAAAAATTATCACTAAAAAACGAATTGCGCAAATTACCTCAAATTTAGCACAAAAAAACAAGTATTACATAAAAATAAACGGGTGACATTTTTGTATTAATCTAAGATATTTAAAAAATCAGCCTGAAAAACTAGTCATTAGATTAATTTCAAATTTTGTGCACGCATTAAATGTGATATAGAAAAAAAACTAGTAAAATTGTGATTCGAATTCAAAATGGCGACCAAATAAAATGTTTTAAAAAATCAACTTAAAAATTTTTTTATTCAATTGACTCACCTCTTAAATTTGATAAAGGAATAAACTGTTAAGAATTCCACATGAGCGAACAAAATCGCGGTCTTAAAAAAATCAGTGTGAAAACGGCTCATTCGGTTTATTTTAAATTAAGTCCAAAAATCAAACCTGGCCTAGGCAGAAACTGGTACAATATTAATACGAATCCAATATGATAGAACAAAATGGCCCCCAATAAAAATGCTTGAAAAAGTATGTATGTAAATGTGTTACTTAATGAATAAATTGGGCCACACTTCACTATTCTTAATAAAAGGAAAAATTCATATGAAGTTACGGGTAAAGGAAATTTTGACTTCTCTGATTGCGAAACTTGTATTTTGATGATGATGTCGAAACGTAGGCATTTGACTTAAACGTTTTAATAAATCTCTCCAAAAAAGCTGATAAAATCTATCCTTTGAACTCTAAATGTGTATGTGCTAGCTATGGTATAGCCTATATTCAGGCAAAAATTGCCTCGCGATATAATTCTGCTTCTGCAGTGCCTCGTGTGTTTATTTGCGCATGCCCTCATTGTCTATCGTAAGGATTTATTTAACTCCTAGGTATTTATAGGACTGGCCTGTAAATAGTGGTAGAAACTATTATTATTATTATTATTTATTAATTTTATAAATAATGATAAAATGCATGCAGCGAAGGAAAATTATAGGAGGAAATCGCTTTTGTTGACAAAACAAAATTCTTCATTTAGTCATAACATGCTATTTTAAATAAAGACGTAACCATTAAGAGAGGCATCAAACACACTCCTTACACAAGCGTTTCGCAATCTTAACCTGACATGCTACGCTGCACAGGCAAGCGAAAAATCTGCAATGCAATTCCCGATGCCGGAATATAATATTCCACCTTGCACACTATTGAAATGATTCCTTGTGATGTAAATGCCATAGCATAGATTGCGTTAGCGCAAAACAAGATTTTCATCCAACAATATTGTATTTATGGCTTATTAGGTATTAAATCTCTCTGAAAGACCTGCAGCACGCTTAGAAATGCAATAACATGGATTTAGTTATATGACTAATTAAAATTACATATTATTGAAGAATGATGAAATAAACATCCGAATATAAGATAACAATAATCGTCATGTAATTAGCAAATACTAATATTATAGTATGTTTCATAAATGTATAGAGTAAAAAAACCTCAAAAGGACTACAGGGTGACCCACCAAAAATGTATGCCACTTCCATAGTTTGGCATTGATCTCATTGCAAAATTCTCTCTTTTCATCAAGTGCAGGTAGTAACACCCGGTTTTGGGTCAGTTGATGCGTTTTGCCTATTGTTATCCATTCATAAACACTGAAAATAATAATAATAATAATAATAATAATACTCCCTAAAATTACAGAAACGTTTACCCTGGACATCAACATGGAATTTGGTATAAGTAAATGCAAGCTACTTCATATCAACAAGGGACAGTGGAAAGACCACCCTACGGGGGAAACAATCAACAATGAAACTATAGACGACATACTCAAAGAAGAAACGTACAGATACCTTGGCTTCCATCAAAGCACCAAAACTAACCACACTCATATCAAATCAAAGCTCAAAACGGAATTTAAAACCAGACTCACAAAGCTACTAAAAACAAAACTGAATTCCAAGAATCTAACGAAACCTATTAACACCTTCGCCATACCTATTCTTACGTATTCGTTTGGTATTAATAAATGGTCACACACAGACATAGAAAACATTCACATTCTCATACGCACTGAATTCACTAAACACAGGAAATTACATCCCAACGCATGCAAGGAAAGACTCACCATCGAGAGAAAAGAAGGAGGAAGGGGAATTATAGATGTACAATCGCTAGATAAATAATAAATTTACGAAGTCAGACAAGAATTATACACCGTTCGACCTGTCTCAAACGAGCCACGCAGCAGACGCACACAGTCACATTCAATCACGACTAGAAAAGATGAAGACCTGGTCTGAAAAAACACTTCACGGAAGACACAGATACCGCATAAAGCAAGACCAAACATAATAAGCTTTCATATACGTGGTTACAAGAAGAGAGACAGAGACAGAGAGAGAGAGAGAGAGAGAGAGAGAGAGAGAGAGAGAGAGAGAGAGAGAGAGAGACAGAGAGAGAGGGAGAGATCATGATGCATGTATGTATTTTTCTATAGAAGGGTCCTGAAGAAGAGAATAAACATTCTCGAAAGCTCGACCATACAATAAAGAGTATTCCACACTAGGCCGTTCATAAATTTTTTCTTTGACTGCATCCCCACCCAACCAAGAACCTGGAGGATAGAATCTTTCGCTTTTTGTGAAAATTATCTTCTTTTGGTTCAAAGTGCTTTATATATATATATATATATATATATATATATATATATATATATATAAATATATAAATATATATATATATATATATATATATATATATATATATATATATATGTTGATTTTTACTCCTTCACGGATGGAAAAATACAATGTGTTTTTATATATAAAAGATATAAAATCATATATAAATATATATATATATATATATATATATATATATATATATATATATATATATATATATATATATATAGGGTGGTCCTTTTAAAGTGCTACAAAGCGATATTGAGAAAACGGCTGATTGAAAATAAATTAAATTTCTAGGGATGCAATGGGTCGTTGGGGGACATTTTTGGACGGAGTAAGTAATGTTTTAACCCTTTCAACTGTTTAGGGGTGGGGGGTAACTTTTAAATGTTAAATGGAAACGTGCAGTTTTTTTTCCAGATTCGTAATCTTCAGAAAAAAACTACGTTATTATCAATGAATAATTTAATGTCAATGTCAATGTCACTACGCTAAATTCAACAAAATTAAAAAGAAAATCAACAGAAGAAAAAACTGATAGTAGGCACGTGATCAGATGTTCAAAATGACGGCCATTTTGTTCTAAACATTTATCAACTCTCTTTCGAAAAGAATTCCGCACTCTGAATAACATATCTGGGGTGATTTCACGAACCCAACATCACAGTGTGGCGAATTGGATATTTAGCGGGACAAAACTTCCGAAGCAACGTTTGAAACTTAAATAGGAGGTAAGAAAATAGTAAACGGTGTAAAATAGTAACCATAAATATTATTCTAGCTTGCTTTGTCTTTCAGCCCCATAAGTAATTGGGTTTATGATTAAGGTTCGCACAGTGTTAAACCTCCCTGGACATAAATGATAAAGACGAAGGTCGGCTTATCTTGTGTAAATACCAAACATCTTTCCTTTATCATCAACATAATATAAACATACGTTTTTTGTTACCATGAAAAGTCAGGTATATTATTGATAAATGTGAAACCATAAGGATTAAATTATTATTAAAAGAATAATATTTTAATGGTTTATTTTTTGTATGTATTTTGATTATTACAATTACATTATTGTTATTATTACAAATTATTATAAGGTGTCTAGTTATTTTGTATCAGTTTACTTGTGTGTTTTATATTTATTCAAATTTAACTAAATATTTGTTTTTGTTTGCACTTCTATAGAAAATATATATTTACAATTATGTTGATTCTCTTTTTGTTTATTTCGTTTAATTTGTTATTAATTCTATAAACAACTGTGTTCGCTTAGCAGTTGTATTGTTACTATTAGTATAAAATAGTATTTTCCTTAAACTATTAGTTTCCTCACAATACTTTGTATCTGACTTGTCTGCCTCTTTTCATTATTTTTGATTTTTTTAAGTGGCGTTAAAGTTGAAATATCTTGAGTTGAAAGTTACGTTGACGTGGTATCACATTTACGCAACACCCTATATATACTAGTATAAGATAATAAAAATGCAGAAATGAAAATAAAAATTAATGATGAATTGATTATTTAGGTTAATTTTCAATTTAATCTATCTTTTGTTGAAGTTGAGGCAATTTTAAATAGATAACAATTTGTGATGGAGTTGAAACTTTATGTAAATAAAGGCTGTTACAGGGCTAGAACATTGGGTGGGGATGGAAGAAAATGTTTTCAAATATTTCTTTTGTTGTACAAAAAGTATGTGCAAATTTTCAAGAAATATTACACAAAACATATTTTTTTCCGAAAATGGTCCTTTTTCAACCACTGTGCGCCATTTTGTTTTGCCATATAGGATTTGCACTAAAAATTCACCAGTCTATGCCTGTTTAACATATGGTTTTTGTGCAGAATATCAAGCCAACTGAATAAGTAGTTATTTGGTACTGAATTTTTTAATATTTCATTAGACCGCCATTTTGTTCCGCAATTATGGATTTACATACAAAATTAACCAGTTTATCCCTTTATCATTTGCCCAAATTTTGAAGTTCATTCGAAAAGTAGCTTTTTAATGATTTTTTTTACATTTTCTGAAGCTGCCATTTTCTTCCGTCATATTGGATTTTTATCAAAATGTAACCAGTTCATCTCCATATAATGCTGGATTTTTGTCCCAAATTTATGGCCAATCTGATAAGTAGTTTTTGAGCTATGCCGCATACAGACACAACGAGAGACCAACAGATTTACTGACGGAAATGGAACATTTTTTTCCGAGTCCAGGGACCCTAAAACGTAAAAATCTCGAACGGCATTTTTTCACAATTACAATACTTTCTTCTTACGAGCAAAGTAAAAACAAAATGTAAGTAGGAAGCTGCAGCACTATCAAAATACAGTATTCAATTTAAGAAAATCCTTACGTTAAACGCTAGTAATTCTAGACCTTCTTTTTTTAAATTGAACTGCACAAACCGCAAAACCACCCACAGAATACAATTCCATTTTGGTGTTCTTTCCACAAATCTCTGTAGGTCAACGATTGTGCTTTCGTCTTTATATTGGTTTATATATCGAAGCAGTTTACTTTTGAAAAATCAGGTTATACCAAGGTTTGTTCACAATATGTGCGAGAGCTTTAATAAGCTCTTGGCAAACATATAAAATGGATTTATATCGAGAAAATAGGACGTGAGCCGATTTGTATGGAACATTTTAAGTTTAATTCTTTATGATATACTAATAGTATGTTCGTATACCGATATTACCGGTACAAGTACAGATATATGAAACAGATTTTAAAGTAAAATACACTTAAAAGGGTATCCGAGTAACCCTAAAACGCGTCAGCTTTATAACGTCTTATTTTCCGAGGAAGAAAAAAATGTCCCGCGTAAAGTTTTTTCGATAAAATTATAAGAAAGTCAGTATTTTTTAACCAACTTCAAAAAAAAAATTAGGAACACTTAAGCCCTTGCTCCTTAAGGGGGAACTGCACGCAGTATTATGGATCATTTGCAAGCCTTCCGCCGCTGCAATATTATGTTAAAACTATAAGAGATATGTATTAGGTACAATGTGATTTCAATAGGGAAATATGTATAGTTGGGCGCTAAATGCGATTTTTTATTATAAAATAGAAGTAGATTTGTCCATTTTAGACGCATATAATTTTTTTCCCACAAAATGGATCTATACCGCCTTTCATTGATCCTTTGTCTACGTAACTGCAAAATTTGAAATGGTAAATCGTACTCATGCCTTTGTATTTCTGCAGCGCGTAAACCCTTTTGAACCCATTTTTAAACGAAATGTAATTTAAATTGCCTATACATAACACGTTTTTTTGAGGTCGGACGTGCAGGAAGTTTTTTCTAATACGTATGTATCTTTTCATCTTACTTTGAACTTGACTAGACCTTGTCGCTAGTTTTTCTTTTTTTGCTTGCAGTTCTCCCTTAAATATAATATGTGAGAAAAAAAGATCTGATAGATGCAAGCCACTGCAAAAACTGCATTTTAGTTATTCCTCCGTTAATAATTCGAGTTAATTTCATTAAGACATTTATAGTTACACACAAAGTTCTGCGATGTAACCGTTATCATTGTGTCAGTGTCTGGACTGGACAATGATTATTTGTTTGGCTTTGCCAGACAGGAAATGGATTTGGTGTATTGCCGTGTTGGTTATAGCAGCTAAAGCGAAAGGGCTCTCACACTCCCTATATTTTCCTTTCAGATTATCCCAATTAATTTTTAATTTGCTAAGGGCTTATATACTAATTCTCAGTTTATTGCCAAATCTTTCGAAACTGGACATGGTACGAATTACTACAGTAAATTCTGTCTATATTATCATTTGTTATATTTTAATAAGGTGCATAAGCCTTATGTTTTTGAGGCATGGCAATATACGCAATAATGGTTAATAAGTTCTATAAAGCATATAACAACAAATATGACAGTCCATATGAAAAACACTAGGGTCACTGATTTTCTGGCCATTGAGATCGTCGGATCAAATCAATGCAGCAGCAGTCACTCGATTAGAGGAGTGAATTTTTGAATCAAAGTAAGTCGCTGAGTTTTCCTTTTTTATCTATCATTCTTTTACTGAACCCATGAATTATCCTTCCCACTGCCGGATTAAGGGGGGGGGCTTTTGGGGCTAAAGCCCTGGGCCCCGCAATACGAGGGGACCTTATTTTTTAATTATTAATTTGTTTAATTTACTTACAAATTATTATAAATAATATATTTAAAATTTAAACGGGGACATCATTATTAAATGCATGGAATTTTACAGTTTCTATGTCGACATCTATCCATCATCACATACTACACTACCCTATTAATAACTGGTGATTGAGATGTGGGAGATGGCGCATTAATTATGCACCGATAGAGATTTTAATACATTTTTGTTGTTTTAGTAAAGTGTAAAAGTGTTTAAATGTATATTCCGGATTATTATTGAATAATTAATTGATACAAATATACAACACACATATTATGTCTACACTACCTAGAAAATATTTGAGAGGAGCTTTTAAACGTAAGGTAATTATAACTATACTACAAAAAGTAATAATGTAATATGTTAATGTGTATTTACTTGGAGTAGAGCCAGGTGCCGGCCGGGTCGGATCAACCAAAAAAAAATGAACGTGTGTCATAACTTTACAGCGAAGTAAGTATAGTTATAATTAAATAATAAACGTACAGCCACATCCGAAAGTATGATAGGTAGAGATTTGAAATTTTCATTCTCCGTATCGTTGTTTAGGGGTAACTTCTGTATATAAATTAATACGTTTTTCCTGTTGGAAGTTGGATGATATTAGCGCGAGTTACGTTTTGCATAACCGCTGACTTCATATATTCTACCACCACGTATGTAAGATAACGAAATGTTATAAATATTAGTGATATTCATTCAGAGGATACTTCTGTAGCAATCCTGACTGTAAACGTTTAAGTGTTAAACTCATAATTGATTCAAATTTGTTAAATTCGGTGTGTTTTTAAGAATAAAATTGATTTTTAAAAACGTCTTTCCTTCGGCCCGACATTTAACTGGCGCAGTCGTTAGGATTTTCATTTTTGAATGGTTTTAATTTTATTAAATCTTGAATTAAATAATCTATCGATCGTTGATCGGAAAAACTGTTTATTAACACATCTTTAATTAAAGTCCAAGAATTTAGTTCTGATCTAGAAACTATTAGTTCTGCTGCTCTACCTGTTAGTTTACTGAGAATAGTATCAAATAAGCAAACATTTATGGTAGCGGTTGGATTATTTTTATCTTGAAAAGCTTTCAACAAGTTTTCCACTGCCGAAATGAATCTATTTAAGAGTTTTATATTTCCGTCAAAAAGTGGAATATTATCTGATTGATATCGGAGTAATTGATAATTCACTGACATTTTGTTTTTGTTGGCAGTTGAACCAATTGACAATGAACTTAGCGAATCAATTAAATTATCTAAGTTATATTCGTTTATTAGATCTATTTTGATATTTTTTTTTATTTACTGGATACTAGTGAAAATTTTTGTTACTGCGCAACTTTTTGCAAATTACCTCTTTGTTACTACGTAACGGGTTTTTTATATATGTATGTATATAGAGCGATATATTATTTAGAAAATTACTTTGTTACTGTGTAACTGTTATTTTCTAGAAAAAGTTGTCTATCTATCGCATTAAAAGAAAAATAGTAATAAAAAAAATAATCAATAGAACTGAAAAAATCACTTGAGAATCTTCATTGGTCCTAGCTGGATCGATAGTGTTTCTTCTCACCAGTTCCCACGTAGTTTTGGAGAGAATACCGCTGATGTTCAATCACCGGGTCTTCCAAAATGTAGTGGCCAGGAAACCTTTGATATGCAGTCACCGGACCTTCCTGGGACGTTCTGTAGTTCTAAGCTGTTTCTTCTGTTTTCTCGTCTTCTTGATTCTTTTCCAATTGGCTGCTTTTCTCCAACTGCTGCCTAAGATCGGCACTATTTGCTTTGGGCTGAAAAGGGCTTATTGAAATTTTTGTAGGTTTTTTTTCCGAATAAATTCTTGAAAGAAACCGTAGTTCAATATACAGTTGCCCTACGTTTCAGAATTATCCTACCGACTGCGCCAGTTAAATGTCGGGCCGAAGGAAAGACGTTTTGAAAAATCAATTTTATTCTTAAAAACGCACCGAATTTAACAAATTTGAATCAATTATGAGTTTAACAGTTAAACGTTAACAGTCAGGATTGCTACAGAAGTATCCTCTGAATTGTGCTTTACGTTATTAAATTAAATATAGACATAATACTGCGGCTTTTGATATTCTTGACTATTTGTTTCATATCTATATTGAGTGTTATTATTAATTATAGAAATAACAAGGGGTGTTTTTGGTGACATATTTGGCTATTTATGGAATATTTATACTGAGCGTCATCGATATGTAAAGCCTATTTTAATAATAAGGATCTTTAGATTTCGTTTTTTAACATTAGGTTCTATGTTATCAGAAACAGTAATTTACAGAATGTTTTATCTATATTAATATATAAAAGCCTTAAATGACTTGACCACTCACAGACTAGTTAAACACGATCCTGCTCAAAGCCCTTGAAGTAAAAAGTTGAATTTTGGGAGACATTTTTGTTCTTAGTCAAATTAAAAGGGGTGAAACATCTCCTTATTATTAATTTAAAAACGGTTAGGTTTTTGGAAAAAGGCTAAAACGAAGACGTGTACTTTATTTTGTTTTTAAAAATATATACAGGGTGTTTCAAGAAATCGGGTCACTGGTTAATCACGATCCTGCTCAAATTGCTCGACGTAAAAAGGTAAATTTTACATGAAATAAAATGTTTATTAATCCTTTTGGTTGAGTTTTAAATGGCTTTTGATTCAAGGGGCCCCATTTGTTTAAATAGCCCCGGGCCCCATGAGATCTTAATCCGACACTAAATTCCTACCTTTGACTCCAATGATTTCTGTTACATTATTTCAATGTTTGATGTAGATATAGAGGAATTTTCAAAAGCAAGGTTGTCAAGAGTTAGAAGTTGAGTATGTTCAGAATCTTTGCAAACGTTTTTGAAAAGCTGTGACACTAAATATGGTTTCCAGTTTCTTCAACAATAACGTAATATCTTTAGAAAAATGTATACTACAACTTGGAAATATACACGATTCTCTTCAAAGCTTTGTTAGGATTTTTACTTCTCTCGTTGATTCCGCCCGATTGGCTTCAAATTTTGGTCAAGAATTAAGGAGATGACATGGTAACATAATAATAAATCCAATTTGGCGAAACAAAATGGCGGCCTAGTGAAATGTTAAAAAAATTATTATTAAAAAAACTACTCATCCAACTTATCTCAAATTTTGTACAAACATCAAATATTATGTTGGAATCAACTGGAAACATTTTGGTACGAATCCAAGATGGCGGAACAAAACGGCGGCTTAATAAAATATATAAAAATTCAGCTTGAAAAAACTACCTATTGGGTTGATTTCAAATTGTGTGCCATAACTAATTGTGGTCTAGGGATCAACTAGTAAAATTGTGGTACTATATCTTCACGTTTTAGCGTCTATAGATGCCAACAATATGTTTTATCAATTCCGTCGGTCCGCCTGTCAGTTCGGGACATAGCTTAAAAACTACTTACCAGATTGAATTCAAATTTTAATTAAAAATTAAGGATCATATGGGGATGACTTGGTAATATTTTTGTTAAAATCCAATATGGTGGAACAATGTTAAAAATATTAATACTCAAAAAACCAATTATCCAATTTACCTCAAATTTTGTACCAAAATCAAGTGTTACGTAGGAATGAATTGGTAATATTTTGATATGAATCCAACATAGCAAAACAAAATGGCGACCTAATAAAGTATTTAAAAAATCAGCTTGAAAGTACTACTTATTAAATTAATTTCAATTTCTGTGCGGGAATTAAGTGATATAGAGATAAACTGCTTGTGGTAGGAATTTAAGATGGCCAAACAACATAGCGACCAGATAAAATTCTTAAAAAAACAAGGATAAAAATTTTGTTCAACTGACTTATTTTGCAGAAATATTAAATGCGAAAATGGGATAAACTGATTCGAATGACATAGTCCCAAAAGTCAAGTGTGGCATAGGCAGAAAGAATCTGGTAAAATATTGGTAGAAATTCGATATGATGGAACAAAATGGCGCCCAATAAAAATATTGGAAAATCCAGTATATGTAACATGGGTCACACTTCACTATTCGTAAGAAATAAAAAAAAAATCATAACGAGGGAAGTTCCGGGTAAAGAAAATTTACCGACTTTTATTATTTGTATTTTAATAAGGTGCATATGTCGTACCAAATACCTATTATTCCCTGAATAGATAATCGAACAGTAACTAAATAAAAGACCTCCTAAACCAATGTAAAATAAAAACCCCCTAAATGAATCCCAACTTTCTATTGTATTCAGTATATATCAATAAATTTCCATTTAGTTAAATGACCAGAGTTGCTAGTATTTAACGGCCTGCCTCCAATCTTAAGTTAAACTCGTTTACAGATCAATTTTACCTTATTAACCGCCAATACTATTTGCCTCTTTAACCATAATTTTTGTATTGTTTTATAAACAATATATCAAGCTATTAACTACACGAGCGACTGATGTGGCGAATTTATTAAACTGCCTGATGGACTGTCTATTTAAAGTATCGTCGGTGTTTGGTACTAGCTCTATTTTTGCGTCACTAATCTTCAAATTATGTTTAGAAAGCAAAAGCAGATAGAACTATATAATTTTAGTTAAAGGTAACATATATGGTCTCGATTTGTGCAGGGTGGTCCAGTAATAGAGGACATAGACTGTAGCTCGGGAACTGTTAACGACAGAACCAAAGAAAAACAATATTTACAAGTAAATCGGCTAAGAGAAATTGTTGTAAATTATTTTCAAGTTCGAAAGTTGGCCGCTAGGGGGAGTAACAGCAACACAAAAGTGTAATTGCTAATTTTCTCTTAGATTTCCATAATTGAGGTATATTACAAATATAAGCGTTGTATACTTCAACCAGTTACGCACATTTTGCTTCAGACCATTTTTGTCTATTTTCAAAAATAAAGTGGTGGGGGAAGGTCAAACATTTTTGCTTTCAAATGTAGATATCTTTGTTTTGAATGAACCGATTTTATTCAACTTGGTGTCAAAGAAAGTGCCTTTTGGCTCGTGGAACTATAAACTGTACCGTGATGAATTTTGTTAGTAGCCAAAAAAATTAAAAGGTACACTATGACTTTTATATCACAGTTTATTTGCTAGTTATAAAGTGAACAGTGAAATCAAAAATCCAGGTCCGCATTTAAATTAAGAAAGTTGATGATGGTCGCTCGAATCTGAAATGTATGATTGTAAAATTAACGTTGCTGTTTTGTAGAAGAGAAAAAGTGACATTGACAAGGAGGAATTAATTTTCGTTTCTCATTTCAATGAATCCTAAAATTTTAGGAAACCCAAAAAACTGGAAACAAGCAATGCTCCAATGGAAACTTTAGTAATCTTGCATAATTGTAAAAAATAAAACTTAAGAAAAGAACAAAACAGAAAATAATCACATAAGCATCGCAATAAAATAGCCAAAGCTAGGGCGAGGCAGGGCAGGACTCGGTTTGGGCACAAATATTAAACCGAGTTCCACCTTGCTTCAGTGTAAAAAAAACGACGAAATGGACTAGCAACTATCAAACTAATAACAAATTTATTTAAAATTACTGAAAACTTTTTAAGGTAAAAAGATTTAGTACAAACGACTCGACGTACCACAAGAAACAATATGGTGGACCATATTAGGAATGCCATCCAAAGTATCTCTATAGCAGAAGTGGGGGTTGCAGTCCAGTCGACACAGGACAGATTGCAGCTTTGTATTGACAATGATGGTCGGCATTTTGAGCATTTGCGAAAGTATTTTTCAGTAATTTTAAATATATTTGTTATTAGTTTAGTGTTAATTTATTTCGTCATTTTTCTTTCGTTGTTTCACTGAAGCAAGGTGGAACTAGGTTAACCTTTTTGCAGAAACCGAGTTCTGCCCTGTCTAGCCCTAGCTTTAGCTATTTTATTGCGAAGCTTATGTGATTATGAGACTGAGCTTTAGTATTTTTTGTTTTGTTCGTTTGTTTGTTTGTTTTTTATTTCATTTTTTAGTTTTCGTAAAATTTTAGGATTAGTTGAAATGAGAGATGAAATTAATTTCGTATCGGATTATTTTTACTTTGAATTGTTTTTTTCACTATTCGATGTCCTTCATAACTACCAAATAAATTGTGATATAAAAGTCATAGCGTACTATTTGATTTTTTTGAGAAAATCAGCAATATTTGGAGAATTCCGAAACAACGCCATCTAGTGACCGCTAACAAAGTCATCACGGTACAGTTTATGGCTCCAGGAGTAGAGCAAAAAAAAGCTCTTTTCTTCGACACCAAGTTAAATAAAATCGGTTCATCCAAAACAGAGATATCTACATTTCAAAGTACAAATGTTTATTCTTCCTCTACCACTTTATTTTTGAAAATAGATAAAAATGGACTCAAGTAAAAAAGTGCGTAATTGGTTGGAGAACACAATGCCCATATTTTCAACATAACTCAATTATGAAAATTTAAGAGAAAATTGGCATTTACATTTTTGTGTTGGTGTTACGCTCCCAAGTGGCCAACTTTCCAACTTGAAAATAATGGCCGACAAGATTTTTCTAACACAGGCCAGCTCATTATTCTCACGATGGAAATACCCTCCCAATAATAAAAAAAATATAAAAAATATTCGGAAAGTCCTAATACGTACCATTTTTTAATAGCTTAATTAGAATTTATATTGACAGGTAAACAATTTTATTGTGGGGCGGCTAAAATGGGTCCATTTTACAACGGAAAAATTACCTACACTGGGTTGTTTACAACATTAGACATACAATAAACGTTAAACATCACTCTTCTGTTGAATTTCGAATTGAGTGGCTCTCTGTGTACTGCCTACTTTAAATATTTTGGGGTATTAATTGGGGATCAAGATAAGCGGTGGGCTCCTCATGTGTGCTGTATTAGTTGTAGTGTATCATTGGTGCAGTGGATGAAGGGAAAGAGAAAAAGTATGCCTTTTGCAATTCAAATGGTATGGCGAGAACTCACCAATCATTCTGCCGATTGTTATTTTTGCCTGACAAAGACTGAAGGTTATTCCAAAAAGGGAAAGCACAATACAGATATCCAAATTTGCCAGTGCCGATTGCGCCTTTAAATTGGCAAGCTATTGATTTGAGAGATAATGGAGATAATCATCAATCAGCTCAGAAGAACAGTGCACCGATCCCACTTTTACCACAGTTCCCAGTTCCGGCGAGCCACATTTGATTGTTCAAATTGAATTAAATGATTTAGTACGTGATTTGGGGTTATTCAAGCAACAGTCAGAACTTCTGGGTTTCCGTCTTAAGAAATGGAACCTATTGGCCAAAGAAACAAGAATTACGAATTTCAGAAAAACAAATGCTATGTTTTCTGAATTCTACAGTATGGGAAATTCGTTGTGCGCGTGTACTGATATAGACAGTTTAATGCAGGAACTTGATATTGAACATTCTCCCCGTGAGTGGGCTTATTCATAGATTCATCTAAATATAACTTAAAAGCTGTGTTATTGCATAATGGAAATTTAAAACCCCCTATACCAGTTGCCCATTCAGTTGCAATGAAAGAAAATTATGGATTTTGGATAAAATCAACTACAACTTTCCACAAAATTTTCAATTACATCCAAAGCCAAAAATTCCTCTAGACAAGTAGGCCGTATTTTTTCGGTTAGAAATTTCATTAATTTCAAACACCTATGTCAAATAACTGACTGGGACTCTCACACTTATGATGTCGACACTGAATTTTCTCGTTTTATAAAAACTCTAACTAATATAGCTTCTGAATCTTTTCCTCTTAGGCCTATCAAAAATAAAAGAAGTAAACCCTGGTCCACTAAAGGTTTACGTATATCTTCTAAGAACATGCGCTCACTATCTCATTTAAAAAAATTTTCGGACAGTGTCTTTTTTCATAATTATGTAAAATCATACAGAAAAATTTATCATAAGACTATTAAAGCCGCCAAAAATTTATTACAATAATAGACTTTCTAACGCCAAAAATGTAGCTAAAGAAACCTGGTCTATCGTAAATGATTTAAGAAACAAAACTCCTTTATCCAACACTATCCTTACCTCTCCTGAGGACCTAAACAATTATTTTGTAAATGTAGCCAAAGATTTGACTAAATCCGTATCTCAATCTAATGACCCAATTTCATATCTCTCTAATCATAGGGTAAACCTGCACAGTTTCTTCTTTTCACCAGTAGTTTTATCAGAACTTCGCAGTACAATTAATGATATCAAAAATAAATCTTCCTCGGGAATTGATGGGCTTACTTTAAAAATGTATTCAAGTCTGCCGGAGTGCACTCTAGAGCATCTGACTGCTTTGATAAATATGTCTTTCCAAAATGGTACTTTTCCAAGCTGCCTTAAAACTGCAATAATCATACCTCTTCACAAAGGAGGTGTTTCAGAAGAAGCTTCGAACTATCGCCCAATTGCACTTCTCCCTACGCTATCTAAGATCATCGAAAGACTGGTTAAAAAAAGGCTTTTATCATTTCTGTCTAGACATGAAATACTTACAAAACATCAATTTGGATTTTTAAGTAACAAATGCACAAGCGATGCCATGTTTTCCCTTCTTAATAGAGTTTACTCCAGCCTAAACAACCATCACGCTACGGCAACAATTTTCTGTGATTTTTCCAAAGCTTTCGATTGTGTGAATCATAATATATTAACTAACAAGCTGCAGTACTATGGATTTAGAGGGGCTCCTCTCGATTGGTTTAAGTCATATCTTAGCAACAGAAATCAAGTTGTGAAAGTTGACAACAGGATGTCTTCTTGTAGGCCAATGGAATATGGAGTGCCTCAAGGCTCGGTACTAGGCCCTATTTTGTTTCTTCTGTTCATAAACGACATGGCTAATTTAAACATTAGTGGAAAAATATGTCTCTTTGCGGACGATACCAGCTTTACGTGGAGCCACCCAGATGTCACGGACCTACATAGGATTGTATCTAATGACCTAATCACCATTAAATCCTGGTGAGATTCTAATTTCCTATGTTTGAACATCTCTAAAACGAAAGTCTTGTCTTATAAAAACACGCTGCAACCTTTTGACCTTAATGGCACCACTATTGATGTCGTAAACTCTGTAAAATTTCTAGGGCTTCTTGTAGATGATTCTTTAAAATGGGATCCACATATCGACGCTTTATCAAGGAAGTTGGGTTCTGCTTGCTTTGCGTTAAGATCTGTTTCCGAGGAGCTTAGCTTTTCTACCTCTAGAACTGTTTATTTTGCTCTTGTTGAGTCGCACCTCAGATATGCTATTCCATTCTGGGGTACATGTTGTGCGACTCAATTTGATCGAATTTTTATACTACAAAAAAGAGCTGTTCGTTACCTACTGAGACTTAACAGTAGAACTCACTGCCGAGATTTCTTTAAAAGATATAAAATACTAACCCTTCCTTGCTTATTCATTTTGGAATCGGTTTGCTTAATTCGTAAGCATGCACCTGCTCTATTAGAGAGACCTTCTCACAACTACCCTCTCAGAAACACTGAGCACGATCTCTATCTTCCAACCCCACACTCAGAGTTAATTAAAAGATCAGTAATCTACAATGCAAAAAAAAATGCATAATCACCTGCCATTTAACATCAAATCCATAATATCTCTGACTTCATTTCGCAAGGCTTTGAAATCATTCTTACTGGAAAGCGCCTTCTACATCGTGAACGAGTTTTACAACACATAAATTTATCCTTATGAACCCCTAGTGTGATAGTTGCCATTACCAACCATTTTTACCGAATTTTGTATATGTATTTTTTTAATTGTTTCGTACTTTTTTATTTTTTATTTTTTACTTTGCTTTTTTATTTTTTTTACATTATATTTATGAAAATGTTTATAACATAGTACGACTGACAAAGTACATTTCTAATGTACTTCTTTTAGGATTCTATTATATTAATATTCTAAATTCTTGATTTAAATATTATTTTTCTATAATATTTATGATGTGTTTTTGTTTTGTTTTGTTTGCTAATTTTGATGTTTGTAAACTATTTTTTTTACAACAGCTTTGTCCACAAAATTGTAAAATTTTTTTGACAATAAAGCATTTATTTATTTATTTATTTATTTACAATAGTTATAAATGGCAGATATGTGGGGACTTAAAAGTTATAGCGATTTTAGTGGGACCTCAGGGGGGATTTACAAAATATTGCTGTTTTCTTTCTTTATGGGACAGTCGTGCAATAAATCAGCATTATCTAACAAAAATTTGGCCAGAAAGAAGCGAATTTCAACCGGGATCTCAAAATGTTAAATTCATACCTCTTGTTGATCCCAAAAATGCCCTTTTGCCTCCTCTTCACGTTAAACTTGGGCTGATGAAAAACTTTGTGAAGGGTTTGAATAAAGATGGTGATGGCTTTAAATACCTAAGACAAGTCTTTTCCCAGTTAAGTGATGCCAAATTAAAAGAAGGCATTTTTATTGTGCCACAAATCAGAAAATTGCTCGACAATGTTAATTTTACGCAAAAGCTTCCCAGGCAGGAACTCAGAGCATGGAATTTATTTGTTAATGTCGTAAGAGGATTTTTAGCCAACAATATGGATGAAAATTATGAACAATTAGTTAATGAACTCTTAGATGCCTATAAAGCGTTTGGTGACAGAATGTCATTACAAATTCACTTCCTCCATTCCCATATGTCATTTTTTCCTAAAAATTTGGGAGCTGTCAGTGACGAGCAGGGTGAAAGGTTTCATCAAGATATCAGAACAATGGAAATTCGGTACTAAGGGCGATGGGATCCAGCCATGATGGGTGACTAGTGTTGGTTTTTGAAGAGAGAAGGTAGGACACCTAATAAATGGAAAAAATAAAGTTTAATTAGTGTTTTAAGATAATATTTTTCTCGTTTGCTTTTCTCTTAGATGTATGGTATGTTTAATAGGCGAAAACTGTAAACATAGTCAATAACAGGGTTAAGAATTTTCTGAAATCATTTTTTCTATAGATATTAAGAACCGTATTATTCGATATGGTTCTACAACTCTAACAAGAAAACCCTACGTACTACAACTTTCTATTTGTCATTTTCGGATTTGGATAAGTCCAATCTATTAGATTATGCTATTCTGATTTGTGTAACAACAAAAAAAAATTTTTTTTGTCGGCCAGTGAATTTACAGCAATTTCTCTAGGCCGATTTACCTACAAATATTTTTTTCCTTTAGTTCTGTCATTAACAGTTCCAGGACTACAGCCAAAGTCCTCTATTATTGGACCACCCTGTACAATAACTTTGGAATTTTTGAATTATTTTTTCTGTGATGTCGATTCCAAAGTTTTTACATTCATCATTTGATTGCTACGTTACAAAATAATTCTTCCTTGCTATGGAAAATGAGATGGCACCCCAAGTAACAAAAGGATGTAATCTCTGATGAAAGATAATAAAATTACAAGAGTAAAAGGGGTTGTTTTCTTCTTATTTTCGGAGAAAATGTTATTTATACGGCCCTTTCTGAATTAAAGTGTTTTGACAAAGATACATAATAGGCCAAACTTAATAAGATTTCGCACGTTTTTTAATGATTGATTTTTTGTTGCAAGAAATATATAATTTTTTCTTTATCACTTAGTAACGTCTCTTTCGAAAATAAAATTCTCTCATATATAACCGATAGATGATGAAAAAAATATTATATTCTTCTAAAAATAGAGATATTGTTTTAAAGCGAGTGCAGGATATTGTTACTATTCCATACTAATCCAACAAAAAAGAAACTAGCTTTCATTTTTGGATTTTTAGTTTTTAACTTTCTAGTGATTTTGTTTTGCCAAATACTCAAATCATGAATTTCGTGTGTATACCGAAAGTTACAATAAAGCATTAAGACAGTCAATATGGTTAGTTGCTTTGAAAAACATTTCGAGAAAGTTAAGCAGGAGCAATTGTTGAGATCTTTAGAATTAAATATCATCATTAGCATCGTGTAGTCCGGATTTAGGTTTTAAATGACTGGAAGTGTAGTTTATATACAATTTTGGTAACGAGAGAGGTATTCTTGGACCTACAAAGGGGTTTTGAAACTATAGACAGAGGTAGATTAATTAATAAGCTAAATTGTATGGGAATAATTGGAACGGCACTTTTATGGTTAAGTAATTATTTGGAAAATAGAAGCAGAAAATTAAGGATTAATAATATGTTGTCTTGAGAACGAGCGAGGAGTCCGGCAGGGCAGTGTGTTCTGGGGCCTTTACTATTTTTATTATCTATTGATGATATAGCCGGGACCTATGTCATAAATTTAAATCAATTTTAGATTTATGTAATAAAAAAATGTAGGCCAATGACTTCCACAATTTTTCACTATCAAAACATTGATCCCAACTATTTCTGTTTTCATTTTGACTGCTATCGATTTAAGCATTCTCAAAATATGATTTTTTTAGATATTTATACCCCTTAAAATTATCGAAGATCTACGCTCATGACACCCAAAATCTAATATCCGCGAGGCACTGGCCTAGTCTATTTTGGTGCAAATTTGTCACCAAGCGGTTGCGTTGGACAAAATTTTGTTTACATACACACAGACACATACAGTCATGGTCATAGAAATAGGGCCAGCTTATATTTTTCGCGAAATTAAGTATTACATCTTTCTAAAAACATTTTGACACGCCTCTGAGTATTTTATAGTAGTTTTTAACAAAAATTAATTAAGATATGCCCAAAAACCATACATAAGTACGTCAAAAAATGCAAGCTTTTAAAAATATAAAGTGATATTTGCCTGGTCATTAAAATAGAGCCATGAAGATTAATGCTAACTGATAAGTTGACTTTGGAAATAATGACATTTATAAGTCAAAGTCAGTAAATAATATTCCTTCATGTTCTGGTTTGTTGTGAATTTATCAGCGCAAAATGTTTATTTAGTAAATAATTTTTTTGAAAATGGGCTGTCGTATTTATTGTACAAATGCTGAAAGAATGATAATTTTTATGTTGCGGAAAGAAGGTAAATTGCTTAGAGACATTGCAAGGATCGTTGAACGTTTCTAAAATAATGGTGTTAAATGCATTGAAAACACAGCCGGTCCGTGAAAATCGTGCACCAAGAAGAAAAACTACATTTTATACTGACAGACAGATCGTTCGTATTTCCAAAAACGACACATTTAAGTCTTCTACCGAAATTAAAACCGAACATACCGAAATAAGTGCAAGAGCAATCGAAGAAGGCTACTAGACAGTAACCTACATGGTAGAGCAGCAAGAAAAGTTCTTCTAATATCCTCCAAAAATATTAGACAACGTTAAAATTTGTTAAAGTGAATTAAGTTGGAATGGTGAAATGGAAATCAAGAAATGGCGCAATATTCTGCGATCGATGAAACGAAAATAAATCTTATAGCTTCTTTGTATGGTCTAGGACCAATTTATTGGATTAAAAACATTATGGTCCAAAATGAGTATGTCCACATTCTTCAGGAAATCATGTTGCTATTTGCAGAGGATCATAAGCCCTTAATATGCAAGGACCAACAAGATAATGATCCGAAGCACACGTCTAGAAAAGCGAAACAATTTTTTATTGACAATAGCATGGATTTATTGTCGTGGCCGTCTCAATCGCCAGACCTCAATCCCATTGAAAATTTATGGACTTACTTCAAAAATGCTGTTTGCAAACATAAAATGAAAATTAAGCAAGAACTTTTGGATTAAAGCAGAGTTGGAAGCAATACCATTAGACTTGTGTCAAACGCTTGTGAACAATATTCCCAGAAGATGCGCCGAAGCTCTAAAACATAAAAGTTATAAAACGAATTATTAGATATTTAAAACATGTTTAAGTGGTATTTAATCATTTTATAACGTTCACATGGTATAATATTATGTGTATGTCGGGTGGCTAACATTCCGGAGTGGTCTAATAGCACGCATATTAAAAAAATAGTAAAAATGGCGGAATGGCGGCCATTTTGTTGTTTTTTTGTTTGTACATCGATTACTCCGCGATGGTTTGACCAATTTAGATGAAATTTTCAGCGGGTATTCAGAATATTGTCGTAGTGGTCCTATAGCAAGAATATTTAAAATGGCGGAATGGCGCCATTTTGTTTTTTTCGCTAAGATATATTGCAAGAACTTTTTAATATTCTACTGTCGGGTCTCGATTCTGCGCGTTCACCATTTTATTAGGAAAAAGATATTATGCAGTGGACCATTTGTTAAACCTGATTTTTACAATAAAACTCGTATAGATAAAACTAAAAAGGATGCAATAAAAAAATTTATAAAAAAATGAAACCGACTTCAAAAAAATGTACTAAAAACTGAAAAATAATATTTTATTCCACCCTGAAAATTAATTATTTAATCACAATATAATCATGTATTCAGTCAATCAAAATTTTAATTTCACAACTTTTTTTTTTGTGTACGTGCTTCTATGTGTTTTTGCTCTTCTTGTATATTGTATCGATAATTTTGTATAGCCAGAAGCAAAACTTTTTATGAAGAATATATATTATATATATATATATATATATATATATATATATGTATATATATATATATATATATATATATATATATATATATATATATATATATATATATATATATATATATATATATATATATATATATATATATATATATACAGAGTGAGTCAACCAAGTGGACCCCTCATTTATTTCTTAAACTATTAGGATAAGCTGAAAAAATTAAATTCAAAAGTGTTTCGAATTTCAACAATATATATTTTTACGGTAACTGTTATTAGACAGGGTCGGTCAAAAATGCTGGGCGTGGTCTAAATGTAATTTTTTAAATAAGAACTTACATTTTTTATTCATTTTAGGATTCTTCATAAAATTCTAGAAAAAAAATTATATTGAAGTGATATAGCTAAATTTAACGGTTAATGAGATATTAATGTTTAAAAATTGTAAAAAAGACCTGTGAATCTTCACAACGTTATTAATTTATAACATGAATTATTTCGAAGTAATACGTAGTAAGTATACGAGGTAATTCAAGAATACTAAAATTCAAAATATAAAAAAACATTACTTAAAACTTACAACTTAAACTTAAAACAGGTTATACCGTTAAATTCACTGCAAATGTTCAAACGTATGCCCATTTTGTCAAATGCATATTTCCAACATTCTCTCAATATTTTCAAGGATGCCTTGAAGAGTTTATGGCGTAATTTCAACAAATGCATTCCTTATTCGATCCTTCATATCTTCTTGGTCAATCGGAGGAACTTTGTAGACTTTCTCCTTGACATATCCCCATAGGAAAAAATCGCACGGTGTGAGATTCGGCGATCTTGCTGGCCACTGAATTTGACCTCCTCTTCCTATCCATCTATTGGGATATAACTGGTCCAAATACTGACGAACATTGAGTGAAAAATGAGGCGGAGCATCATCTTGCTGATACTACATGTTTTGACGTTCTCGGATAGGAACATCTTCTAAAAGAATTGGAAGATGATTCACTAAAAAATTCAGGTACATTTCTCCATTTAAAACACCGTCAAAAAAATGAGGGCCAATAATTCGGTTTCCGAGAATCCCACCCCAGACATTAAGAGACCATACTGTTTGATTGTCAATTGTTCTCATCCAATGGGGATTTGTGGTACTATAATAGTGCATATTATGTCTATTAACTACACCATTGCTCTTAAACGAAGCCTCGTCGGTGAACAAAACATTAAAAATAACGCATCTTCATTAATATGCATCTGAAGGATCCTGCAAAAGTGTACCCTATTTTCGAAATCATCATCATAAAGTTCTTGCGTCAAAGATAAATGGTAGGGATGGTATTTGTGTTTTCGAGATGTTCTGGAAACGGTACTTTGACTTATATCTAATTCACTGGCCAAAGTTCGTGAACTTACTTGAGGATTTTCTTCCAAACTTAACAAAACCTTTAATTCATTGTCTTCGTTTATTATGAATTCTTTTTTTCTCTTTTTAGGATAAGCAACACTTCCTGTTTGTCTAAAACCTCAAATGACATTTGCATCAACTTGTGTTTTTCCTACAAAAGTACAAGTAACGTCGCCTAAGAAACTAAACAATAAAATAACAAATCTTATGTTATGCCGCAGGTATAATTTACAATTTTTAAACATTAATATCTCATAAACCGTTAAATTTAGCTATATCACTTCAATATAATTTTTTTTCTAGAATTTAATGAAGAATCCGAAAATGAATAAAAAAATGTAAGTTCTTATTAAAAAAATTGCATTTAGACCACGCCCAGCATTTTGACCGACCCTGTATAATAACAGTTACCGTAAAAATATATATTGTTGAAATTCGAAACACTTTTGTATTTAATTTTTTTAGCTAATCCTAATAGTTTAAGAAATAAATGGTGGGTGCCACTTGGTTGACTATATATATATATATATATATATATATATATATATATATATATATATATATATATATATATATATATATATATATATATATATATATATATATATATATATATATATATATATATATATATATATATATATATATATATATATATATATATATATATATATATATATATATATATATATATATATATATATATATATATATATATATATATATATATATATATATATATTCCAATATTTCAGTGCGGGTGTACATCCGTCCTACTGTCGTTTTGAAAGAACAGTTTTGCTGACGTTTCGTCAAAATCACATTTGGCATTTTCGAAACTTTTTTTTTTTCTTGCGTCCGAATAGTCTCTCGACAGTAGTGAACGGATGTACACCCGGAATGAAAACACATTGTATTTTTCCATCCGTGAAGGACTACGAATTAATATATATATATATATATATATATATATATATATATATATATATATATATATATATATATATATATATATATATATATATATATATGTGGGGATTAGGCATTACCGAATTCCCCCGACTCTTTGGTATATACCGCAATGTTGTCATATTTTCAGTTTTTCGGCAAACAAACCTAACTTTCTTTTTTCCAATCAAATGATATCTTTTTTTAAGCGTTTTAAGCTTCCACAGCTTGACAGTATCCTAAGGGGTCAATAAATTCTCGAATAGTATTTTCGAGCCATTCCGGGGGTATTCCTTCTATTTCAGCTCTAATCCTTCCCATTAGATCTTCAAGGTTCTCGGGTTTCGTTTTGTGCACGGTCGTTTTTAGGTGACCCCAAAAAAAAAAGTCAATTGTATTTAAGTCTGATGACCTTGGAGGCCACTCAACAACCCCCCTTTGTCCAATCCAGCGTCCCGGAAACGTCGTGTTTAAATAATTTCTGACAGCAACTGCGAAATGAGGCGGTGCCCCATCATATTAGAACCCTACGTGGCCAAAACCATTAGGAAAAATATTGTTTAATGCTAGAATAATTTGGTTTTCCAACAGCTGCAGATAAAGAATCCCATTCATATTTCCTTGAATGAAAAAGGGCCCAATAATGCTATTACTTAATATGCCAGCCCACACATTAAATTTTTCAGGAAATTGCGTATGGATCTCCATCATCCAATGAGGATTGTTTGCAGACCAATAACAACAATTTTGCGGATTTATAAAACCGTTTAGGCATACGCAATTTCCCAAAAAAGTCAATGGGTGGGCTGGCATATTAGGTAGTCGCCTTATTGGATCCTTTTTCTTTTAAGGAAATATGAATATATGAATATGAAATATTAATTATCTACAGCTGTCGAAAAACCAAATTATTAGCATTAAATGATATTTTTCCTAATGGTTTTGGCCACGTATGGTTCCAACATGATGGGGCTCCGCCGAATTTTGCAGTTGCTGTTAGAAATTATTTAAAAACGACGTTTCCGGGATGCTGGATTGGGCGAAGGGGGGTTGTTAAGTGGCCTCCAAGGTCACCGGATTTAAATCCGCTTGACTTTTTAGTTTGGGGTCACCTAAAAATGACCGTGTACAAAATGAAGCTCGAGAACTTTGTAGTTCTAATGGGAAGGATTAGAGCTGAAATAGAAGGAATACCCACGGAAGGGCTCCAAAACACTAGTCGAGAAATTATTGACCGTTTAGGATACCGTCAAGCTGTAGAAGGACAATATTTTCAACATCCTATTAATCAATACATTATTTTAGTTTTTGTTTTTTAATTCCTAATTTGTCAATGTATTTTTAAAAACATTTAATAAATTTAACATTTAACGGATCAAGATAAAAGTTTGCAATTTTTGAGTCATACTAAGTATAATACGAGGAATAAATCACGCTTAAAAATTATTTGATTTGAAAAAAAGTTAGGTTAGTTTGCCGAAAAACTGACAACATTGCGGTATGCACCGAAGGGGCGGGAGAATTTAGTAATGCCTAATCACCACATATGGTTCACATCAGTTGAGTGGTTTTTGAGATATTTGACCGTTTCCAGACATTTGCTAATATCGATATTAAAAGAGCTTTACATTTAGTAACTAAAATGGCGCTGCATAATAAAACGGCTTTTTTAGAGTTAATAGTGTGTGGTTAAGGCTAGTGTCTTAGGGTTCTTAATGCGGTTTCGTAAGATGGCGACCGAAAAACGTATTTTCCGCTAAAATAAAAATATACATTTTTAATGTGTTGAACAGAAGCATATTATTCAAGTTGCAACAAGATATCTTTATATTATAAAATTTATTTTCCGTTATACGTTCAGGTTTGTCGGTCCTGTTGTTAGTTGCTATGCTACAAAGACGATTTGATTTATGAATCGCTGTTGAAACTTAAAATACCTCAGTGACAAAATTAAACATTTCCTTTTTAGGCAAAAAAACACAACTATATATATCATATTCCGCTTGTTTTTCGAATAATTTATGCCAAGGGAAATATATTATGTTTTAGGTTTCAGGGTTGACAGAATGAATGATAACGAGAACCGAACGGAAGAAAATTTGTTTAGCTAAGGAATTTACACATTACGAATACTTGATTCGGCAGTCTCGAGTGTGGCTCAACGCAACTGAAAATGCTCTTTCATCTTCGTTTATAACTCGATCGAACCCGCTCCGTTTTCTTGCACGCTAATGCCGTTTCAAAAATAATTTGCTTTTAAGGCATTTGTCTTCACGCCAACCTACACAACGGTTATTACCGTAATTCAGTTAAAACTCATTAGTTAATTAATATTGTCACTCTAGATTTATGTCAAATATAAAGGGAGTATAACAGAGTTATGAGACGTAGCTTAACAGTTTTACATGCTTATCACACGAAAATTGTAGCTTTCTGAGGTAAAGCAAATAATTGACACAATATACTGCTTAAAACAATTGAATATCGTGAAATGAGCTGTAATTGATCATAAAATTGCTTTTGTTTTACATAACTTTTTTACAAGCTTTGTTGCGATGTATTCCCAAAGCTTTTGGGGGACGATGTATAAAGCAATATGTACAGGGCGGTCCTCGTAAGGTTACCTTGTACCTTATCTCAAAATCTGTTACGAAAAATAGTTCAATTCAAAAGTTGTATGGTATAAAGCAAATGTTTATATAATTACGCTTTATATTGAGTGTTTTATCCTCGTTTATTTATATATATATATATATATATATATATATATATATATATATATATATATATATATATATATATATATATATATAGAGAGAGAGAGAGAGAGAGAGGGTATTTGTATGAAGTAGTGTAGTGTGACCTGTGTAAATAATTTAATTTAATGTATTTATGTAATAATATTTACTAAATGATTTATCTAATTTTGGATTGACGCTAAATTGATAAAAAAAATTATTGATATATTACCTAAATGGATTATTTTTCGTTAAAAAAGTCATTGTGTTTAGGCAATGTATAACTTACCATTCAAATTTTCTTCGTAAAAATTCAGTTTTATTATTCCATCGTTCCTTACTGCAGAAAATAAATTAAATTGCCAGGATTTTTGAAAGTTCCGCAATCTTACTGCACACGGATTCGAATCACTCCAAAAATGGGAATTGTGTCTATTGAAAGGGCCATTTTTAGTAAAGTTTGCTTCATCGGTCCAAATTATATTGTCCAAAAATCTAGGGTTAACTTGTACCATTGTTAAAATGAACTCGCAAAACTGAACTCTTTTTGGCAAATCAGTGTCTTTTAGAAGTTGAACCAATGATATTAAATAAGGTGGGAAGTCATGTTTTAACAGAATCCTATGAACTGAGTTCCTCGAGATTCCTGATTGTCTTGCCACGTTTCTTAGGGATGTCATTGGATATGCTGCAAAATATCCCAGAATTGCAATCTCGACATTTTCATTATCAACAATGGGCTTCCTCTTATTAACTTTTGCCTTGACGTTTCCAAAATATTTACAGTTTTCCAGCATTTGTTTAACGCTGTTCGGTGACGGTTTCTGTTTATCTGGATATCTATCAGCAAATATCTGGCATGTTTTTGTTAAAACTCTGTTAGATTCCCGATAGATAATAAACAAATTCAAATAATCCTCGTGTGTGTAATTTAATCGCCCCGGCATGATTATTAGTTTAATAATTATTATAATTACTATAATAAATAAATAATATTTTAGTAGGTAATTGTCAAACGACAATAAATATTACGTTTCTATAGTAACCAATTGGATTTGTTCTCGCCAGGCCTCCTTATCATGGCCAACAAACAAGAAAACTTAGAAGCCGTCTGGCATTATTAGAATAAAAAATGTTAAATCGTCAATAACTCAAAAACTAAAAATTTTTGGCATAGACAACTTGATACAGTCACCCTTATTTTTTTAAGTGTCAAATAAGATAAAATTATTTCCATTTGAAAAAAGTAACTTTTAACGATTTCTTAAACTATATTTATAATGTCAGTTTTTGAACACCCTATATTTATTTATTATAAAAATATCAGCACAGGCCATTAAAGTGGACCCTTTTGGATAAGTAAGCCACCCGCAAATAAATAATAGAGACTTCGTTAAGCAGATATTTATAGTTATGTCTAGACCTGCAAACGTCATTTTTTACATAAAATTCAAAATATCTCAAAAACAGTTCAACTTAGGTATAGGATATTAAACATGAAATATACCTAGAATTTTTCAAGGGATCCAAAAATTGATAATATACAGGGTGTTCTATTTAAAATAAGAAAGTTGACGTCTACTTCCGGTATAACCGGAAGTGCCGCCATCTTGAAAATATTTTGCGCGAATTGCCCCCATCGACTTTAGTTACATATATATAGATATATATATATATATATATATATATATATATATATATATATATATATATAATATTATATATCATTATACAACTAAATTATAATAGGTTATATTCTTCGTTATCTAAAGAACTGTCATCACCTCTTGACATTATACCGTCTGATCGATCAGGTTGCCAAGATCCCTAACTTTGTCTTCCTGTTTAGTCACATGCTAGACTGCTTTTCAGTTTTTGGTGTCACTTCCTTAATGGCTTCATCAAACAGTAGTTTAATATCTAAATGTCATGTTTTGTCTTCCTACAAATCCTTTTACTTGCACCCATAAAAGTTCTATAGGATTTAGTTCGCAATGATATGGCGGTAAGCGCAGAACAGTTATATTATATTTTTCTGCTATATCTGCCAAGGCATATTTCATAAAAGATTTTTGTGTAAATTTTCTATGGCTAGTAGTTCTTCCTTTATCAAAACGGGTTCAAACTTAATACTTTTGGTAGGTAGCCAGTCGATAATTTCTTGTTTTCTTTAAGATGAAGTTGGTGTCTTCTTTATGCGCTGTGAATGAAAGTTTGCGTTATCCATAACCACTACCGAATCAGCCGGAAGATATTTTATCTTTTCATCAAAATAGTCTTCGAAAACATCTGAATTCATGTCCTCATGGAAATCTCTCGTCCGGCACGACTGAAAAGTTATCAAACATTCTTTTAAAAATACCTCTTCGTTTCCATTGTGTGCAGTTATTAGTGTCCTCCCTTTTCCCGAAAGTACTTTAATACCCGTTGACAGGCCTTCGATAAAAGCTTGGCGGGACCTGGTTATGTTTTTATCTTGCCACATTTTTTATCTATATAACCTTCATTGATCCACTCTCAACAAGATAAAAAAAAATCTTTTGCTCCGTGTGCTACTGTTTTATACTCAACTGTTTTCGTCGCTAGCAAACAATTTCATCGCTTTCCAGTAAAAGTGCTTTTCGGTTATGCTTTTCTCATGCAAAATCCATATTTTTTATAAAGTTAAGAGTTTTCTAGTTTTCAAAGGAAAACTGTCATCTTGGCCAAGCTCCATCAAAATTGTATCTCTAGTGGGTGTTTCTTTTCTTCGAATTGCACATTTGCTGTCTTCAACAAGGACTTTTGCTGGTGTTCTTGGATTTTTTTTTGGGAGGTTCCATTTGACTTTCGCATAGGGGCGTAGATATAGGTAATATACTGCTTACGTTGGCAAAGTCTCGGGCAGCGGCGCCGAGGAAACTGAAATATGTCTGTCAGTTGAGATGTTTAATGTGGATCGTGTGATAGATTGTGGTTACGATTGCGTATTTTTATAGATTTTATTTTGAAGACTTTATATTTTGTTTGTTGATTTTGTGGTTTAAATTAATGTTTTAAAGAAAGGTAGCCACAGTGTTTTAGAATATTAAGACTTTATAATCCGTTTTCAATTATTTTGGCGAGAAACCACTCGAATTTAAGACCAGTAGTCAACCTTTGCCGAAATTTAAAATTCAGCAAACAAGTAAAGACAAAAACGAAGAAATAAATCGTTATTTTCGTAGAAATATGTATGATTTATGTGCCTGGACATGAGGTTGCGAAGTAACAAAGAGATTTTATTGTTTCGTGTATCTGATTTTGTCAGATGACTCTTTGTGGTTTATACTGGGTGATTCACGACCCACTGTACATACTTATGTGGTGTATAGGGTATCCCTAGGGTATATCGAAATGGATATTTAAATTGATTAATTCGGCTTTATTACCAAGATACAGGGTGATTTTCGTATTTTGGTAAAAATTTGTTCACCCTGTATCTCCTAAACGGCTTAATCCATTTTTTTTAAATTTTGTACACAAACACTCTTGGTATATCATAACTTTTTGACGTTTGAAAAGTATCAAAGTTCCAGGGCCGTATGTATCCAGCCAATTCACACAGGGGAGGGGGGCTAGTTTTGAGACACCCTGTACATCGGAATTCGGTATTTTTGAATTTTTTTCTTAAATTACATTCATTTGTGACCAATAATATGCCACCATCTTGAATGGCACACTAAAGGTTATGTACGAAATTTAAATCTTTAGATAGTACATACCCCTTTTTTTAGCGGTATCTGTATTAAAGCTTTTAACTAAGTTTAAAATTATTTCAATGATTGACTTTAAAAAAAAATTAAACTATCTCTACTAATAAAACACAGCCTTGTCGAATTATTTTTTATCTTTAGTGGCCCAAAAATACCAAAATCTACCCTAACACAATAACGCCTGTCTAACGGTATCTCTACATTTTTGTGCACGCTTTTGTGAATTGCAATTGAGCGTTGAATCGTTTACATTTGAGGTTTTTGTCTAAATGCTTGACTTTTAAAAAAATAAAACTATCTCTACTAATAAACCAGTTAATTTCTGTTTGAGTCTTTTTCGCCTCATCTCTTATCTAATGCTTGAGATCGTGATCATTTATCGGCTACCGTAAAAATTTATCTTTTTTTATTTTTGTTATTGTATACAAATTACGTGTAAAAGCTTGTTTTTTTTTAATTTTTTTATTTACCTTTATTTTTTTCGTAACCTTAAAACCTACAAAAAAATACAAATTCAATAAATTTTAATACCTAAAAATAAACCTTGGAATTTAGACAGGTATTTTAAAAATGACATTACGTACATACAATTCAATCATTTGAAAAGATAAAGATTTTTTATTTGAATTTTCTCTTTGCAAAAAGTTTGTACGTTTCAATAATTGTAAAAATGCCGTTATTTACAAATGCTGAGTACGCAGACATCGTATTTGTGTACGGATTTTGTAATGGTAACGGAAGGGCTGCTACAGAAGAATACAGAAGACGATTTCCGGATCGGAGAATTCCAAATCACTAAACGTTTGCCGCAACCTTTAATACATTGCGTGAAAAGGGTAAGTTTCCCTCAACCGATCTTCATGTTGAAAGAGTGGGTGCTAATAACGTGGTCCAAGAAGAGAATATTCTCAACCTTGTGAGGGAAGATCCAACCACAAGCACTAGGCGAATTTCCGCCCAATTAGCGATACCGCAGACAAGAGTATGGAGAACTATAAAAAATGAAAACTTATACCCTTTCCATGTACAAGAGGTACAAAGATTAGAAGAAGGCGACTACTTGCCTAGATTAGCATTTGCTAGGTGGGTAATAAATCATCGAAGAACTATTTTTAGAGCACTATTCACTGATGAAGCCCATTTTACAAGGGACGGAGACTTTAATTCTAGAAACTCTCATGTATGGGCAGATGAAAACCCTCATTCGTTGCGATTGGCCAATTCTCAACGAAAGTTTTCAGTGAATGTTTGGTGCGGCTTAATAAATAATCATTTAATTGGACCACATATTTTCCCTCAACGACTAACGGCTGTTGTGTATTTGGACTTTCTACAAAACATTTTACCGGGCTTATTAGAAAATGTAAATTTATGAGGCATATGGTTTCAACACGTGCCCCAGCACCTGCACATTTTGGAATTGATGTTCAAAATTATCTCAATCAACAATTTGCTGATCGGTGGATTGGACGCGGAGGACCACATCCTTGGCCAGCTAGGTCGCCAGACTTTAATCCAGCCGACTACTTTTTGTGGGGGCATCTAAAACAAAAAGTTTACAGTGTTCCAATCGAAACTAGGGATCAATTAATAAATAGGATACATTTTTATTGCGACGAGGTTAAACAAAACCCTCAAATGATTCACCGCTCAATTGCAAACCTACAAAAGCATGCAAAAAAATGTAGAGACACCGGTGGTATGCATTTTGAAAACATTTTGTAGCTTTTAAGACGTTATTGTGTTAGGGTAGATTTTAGTTTTTTTTTGGGCTACTGAAAATAAAAATTAATTCGACAAGGCTGTGTTTTATTAGTAGAGATAGTTTAATTTTTTTTTAAAGTCAATCATTGAAATAACTTTATACTTAGTTAAAAGCTTTAATACAGATACCCCTAAAAAAAGGGGTATGTACTATCTAAAGATTTAAATTTCGTACATAACCTTTAGTGTGCCATTCAAGATGGTGGCATATTTTTGTTCACAAATGAATGTAGCTTAAGAAAAAAATTCAAAAATACCGAATTCCGATGTACAGGGTGTCTCAAAACTAACCCCCCCTCCCCTGTGTGAATTGGCTGGATACGGCCCTGGAACTTTGCTACTTTTCAAACGTCAAAAAGTTATGATATACCAAGAGTGTTTGTGTACAAAATTTTAAAAAAATCTATTAAGCAGTTTAGGAGATACAGGGTGAACAAATGTTTACCAAAATACGAAAATCACCCTGTATCTTGGTAATAAAGCCGAATTAATCAATTTAAATATCCATTTCGATATACCCTAGGGATACCCTATACACCACATAAGTATATACAGTGGGTCGTGAATCACCCAGTATGTATTGACCCCCATGAAAAGTTGACCACGAGCCGCCACTGCTCTATACATTTCTAAAATAGACTATAGATTAATTTTTCAGTAACCATTTCAGCTCTGACCACCACTATATTTAAATACAAACGAACACTGTGTACTATCTAGCGCTCAAATGTATAAACATCGGAAAAAATTAAGATAAAAATCACGGCCCGTTGTTAGTGCTCTGACTTGAAAAAGTTAATTAGCAACTGTTTTTCTAATTCGTGTCAAAACTCATCGGGAACTCGGCCTGAATACACGAGAAACGGTGGAGCGTGCCGCGACGGTGTAATCCTGCCTGACACGTTTGTTGGGAATGACATTAAGCACTTTTCTACAGGATCGGCTTTTACAAATAATCGGTTTCATTATTCTTTGTCCCTTATTTCAGTACTTCTGGAAGCGTGACCTAATATTTCGGCAAGCCCTCTAATCCGCATATTTTAGCACATTCGATGTTGGAACCCTCAAGCCAATGTTTTAATTTGTTTTTCACGTCTCGAGTGGATATCGTGAATCAATTAAAGGCATAATACAAGTTCACACTTATGTTTTCATGTTAATGCCTTATAAAACATTTTGCTGGGGTTAAAAGCCCTGGGGGGCATTTGCCCCCTGCCCCTAAATACACCACTGATCATAAATGGTTTTTAATCGACATGCAAAAGTCGTGGCTTTGTGGTACCCCCCGAGAAAAAATATCAGGAAAAGTACCTAGTCAAAGTTTACTGAATAAAAATATAACGTGCAGCACTTGAACACGTGACTCGATTTACCTATTCCTCTCGTCCCGCCCCGGCTGGTACATTCTGGGTACCGGTCGAGTCTCCGGCACATACACAGTTGGTCAGGCTCAGTGATCGCGCCAGTTTGTTATTGTGCTATAATGTGAAATAAAAAAAATTACTTCTTTGACAAATATGAGCCAATATGCCTATTAGATATTGCTCTGTAGATGGTTGTAAAAAACATGTTTTATGAATTCTGTCGGTCTGTCTGTCTGTCTATTAGTTCGCGACATAGCTTAAATACTACTTATCCGATTGACCAAACATTAAGGGTCATATGAGGAGGACCTAGTAATATGTTAAAAAAATTGTTAGAGTGGTGTATTATTTGGGGTTAAGATCCAGTAAAAAAAAGGAAGTCTTTTTTTAAATTGTTGATGTTTCCCAACTTTATTGTTGCATCCTCAGCACACATATAGATTCTATATCCTGCATGGAACCCATATTATCAGTCTTTACCCAGTTATTAAGTGTCTAAATGGTTTTCGTTAACGATCCTCTTGTTGTTATGTTAGAGTGGTGTATTATTTGGGGGTTGGGATCCCGTAAAGAAACAACAGATTTTTTTAAACTGTCGACGTTTCGCTATTTTATTTTTGCATCCTCAGGATACATATATAACATATATAAATTCTATATCCTGCTTGAAACCCACATTATCAGTCTTTACCTACTACGCTGGTCCGCAGATATTTGCCAGATAATAAGTTTCTAAATGACGTTAACGATCCTCTTCTTGTTATGTTAGAGTGGTGTATTATTTGGAGTTGGGATCCAGTAAAAAACAACAATAGACTTTTTTAAACTGTCGACGTTTTGCTATTTTGAATCCTCAGGACACATATAAATTATATATCCTGCAGGAAACCCATATTATCAGTCTTTATCTACTACGTTGGTCCGTAGTTATTTCCAGATAATAAGTTCTAAATGATTTTCGTCAACGATCCTCTTATTTTTATGTTAGAGTGGTGTATTATTTGAGGTTAGGATCCAGTAATAAAAACAAGACTCTATTTTTAAATTGTCGACGTTTCGCAACTTTATTTTTGCATCCTCAGGACACATATTATATAGATTTTATATCCTGCACGAAACCTATATTATCAGTCTTTACCTACTCCGTTGGTTCGCAGATATTACGTTTCTAAATGGTTTTCCTTAACGGTCTTCTTGTTGTTATGTTAAAGGGGTGCATTATTTGGGGTTAGGAAATATCTGCGGGCCAACGGAGTACGTAAAGATGAAATGGCGGCCAAATAATCATCGTAAAAGAATTTATTCAATTGACTTTAAATTTTGCAGAAAAATGAAATTTGCAAATGGGATAAACTGGTACGAATTCAACATGACGTAACAAAACGGCTGTATGTGTCAGTGTAAAAAGTATTTATTGAATTTATTTTAAATTATGCCCAACAGTTAAGTGTGACATAGGTAGAAAGAAAATGGTAAATTATTGGTAGGAATCCAGTATCATTAAACAAAATGGCGCCCAATAAAAATGAAAAGTATATGTAACACTGTGACTATGTACTGAAGTAAACTGAGTCACCTTCACTGTTCTGAACAAATGGAAAAAAATCATACGTGGGAGGCTCCGGGTAAAGGAAATTTACCGATTGTTTTGTTTATATAATAAAAATATTGTATTCTTAAATTCGACTAGCAGGTAATTAACAATTTAATATTAAATTTATTATATTTAAATAACATTTAAAACTGTAATAGTAAAATATTAAACTAGTCCGACGACAAAATTCAACTCAATAATTTTTGTCTGAAGTTACTATTTATACTTTGAAATTCCCTGGTAGGGAAAAATTCGTAGCGCGAAGCCAAACTGCTTTTAAACAGCTCGGTAACAGGAGCCAGTATCGATCGGGTTTGAAACTCTGCGGCTCCCCTTTTATCTGCGAATTTCAAAGTGCCGACGGTCCAGTGCGGCAACTTATATTTTTATTCAGTAAACTTTGACCTAGTCGACCAAGCACAAAGCGGGTTTGAGTTCGTTTCTTTTGATATACTTCTCATCAATAAACGGACGATACTGTCATGTCCAGTTATTAATGACAACGGGAAAGGTATAACTTACATAAATACCACACTACAAAGCAGCGGCAGAGACAAATATGGGAGGTTTTTCTCCCGCACCCTGTATAAATGGTTACGTAGCTTGCTATCAAAAAATACTTGGACTCGAAATTCGAATATTAAATAAAGACTCTCAAATTTTTTACACGCAATGGTGTAGCGTGGCATTTTATCATAGGTAGGGTGTATCACGGGCGTAATATTTTTGTAGGGGACAATATTATTATTACTGGAAATTATTATTTAATGTTCTCTTTTAAAATATAAGAAGCCAAACACAGAAAACTGGTCGAATATCCACCGAGGTCGATTATGACCTGATTAGGGGATTATATTGTTTACTTGCGATTTATACTGACAAAATAAAAACACTTTCTTTAACTACTTTTATATATTTTATCGTCTCTCTTTTTGGGAACAGAATAGCAAAGAGTGTGTTAAATATGTACACAATTAAGCTCAAAATGGCAGTAGGCTTGTACAGGGTCATCATTTATATTCCGCCACCCATTTTCAGCGTAAAAAATGATTAATATGATTTTAAAGTTAAGAAATATTTTATTATGAACAATGAATACTAAAGAAGAATGTATAAAATGAAAGAAAAAATGACAAATAAAATTAAAAACCATAAATTCTTGTTTTTCACATGTCCTTGGTTGGCTAAGCACCTCTGAATATTTTGCAACAATTTGCGATTAACACAGTTAAAACTAAAATCAGAGTGATTTTCGTTTAATCTTGCAATTTTTTCCCTAATTATCTGTTCCAGTCAGCTATATTTTCGGGTCTATTGTAGTAAATTTTGTTTTTTCGATAACCTCATAGAAATACGTCAAGCGGCATCAGGTCAGGACTTTCTGCTGGCCATCTTATATGTCCTTCTCGTCCAATCCACAGATCATAGTTCCGGTTGAAAAATTGAGTAGCATTTAAAACATTTTTCGCTGGATCGCCATGATCGAGATCGCCATTGCCAAGTGAATGTAAATCTCTGATTTAAAGGAATGTTATCCAACTGCTGTTCTATATCATTTTCTAGAGAGATATCTGACACCAGTAGGACATTCACATAAAAAGATTGGTCCTATAACCTTATTTTTTAGAATGCTACACCAAACATTTAAACTTTGCCGTCCTTGAATTTTGACTACTTGAATTTTGTGAGGATTGTTGGTCGCCCAAATGTTTATTGCGACGATTAAACATACCATTAGTAGTTATTGTAGCTTCATCGGTAAAAAGAGCGGATTTAACAAACATCTTCATAAAATTTCTTGACAAAAAAATTAATCTTTGTCGTTTATGTTCTTCAGTTAGACAATGAAGAGTTTGTTGAATTTTGACAAATGATTTTTGAAAATAAATCGCATCAGTTATTGATCGTCCAGGGTTTTCTGGATAAAAGTAACCAGATATAGTCCTAAGTATAGAGAACTAACAACAATAATCTACCTGTAAAGAATAGCAACATTCCTAAGTCAAAGTTTTCGTTTGGATTTACAGTTCTTCTACTTCTATTTAAACTTTTGGTATCTTCAAATTTGTTTACCGGGAAAATTGCCTATGATACTTATTTTGAGTGTGGGTATGGTTCCTATTATTGACATAATATAAGCGTATTATATTTAATTTGTCTTCAGTGGAATAGCCCATTTTGTTGAGCAAAATTAATATAGACAAGTTAAATGATAGTGACAACCTGACAATGTCAGTACTAGCGAGACACCTTAGACACGATTTTACGTACCTTAACTAAGATAAAGCGAAATTTTAAAGTCGAATATCTCAAAAACTACTGAACCATGTATAGACATATCACACATTTTTGGGAAGGGAATAATAAGGAGAATCTAAAAAATTAAAAATATACTGGGCATTTAATTTAAAAAAACCAAAATTTGGTACGCTACTAGTTTCTGATTCACCCTGTATATACAAACTTATTTTTTCTAGGAGGTTCCCTGAATTCCATATTTTTGTATTTATTAGTTTTTTCTGTCTAGAAAGATGAAGCCTGAAAATTGGTGGCGAAATATAAATGATGACCCTGTACTTGGTCACCCAGATAGCTCTTTGAATGGAAATATTTCGGATATTTTTGAAATTAGACAAAAATGTTCCAAACAAAAGTTGTTTGATTCGATTTGCTTTTTTTATATGCTTATATTTTAATATATACAGGGTGTCTCAAAAATCAAGGCAAGTACCAACTTCGCGTTATTAAATATAATATACCACATTTCCTAATGTTTTTAAACTTTATATTAAATTCTGCAAACTTTTTGTATAATATACCACGTATCAAAAATTAACGGTTTTTAAAATATGGAATGTTTTAGAATTACGAAATCTACGATTTTTCGTATATAATTGCTTACCTATTACAGGGTCACATATTGATCCTTGATATGGTGGACTTCAGTGAAAAATCCACCAATGCCCAGAAATAAAGACTGGTCTATTTGGGAAAAACCGGGGCAGCCCTGAACGCCCTCCTGGGGATCTCAGAGCTCTCCCTGTGAATCAGAAGGGAGGCCATGGCGTCCTGCAGATGGAGGGCGCAACTTGAAGCAGGTAACAACAAAGACAAGGTCCTATGTCCATAGCCAGGATCCTGACAGAAGAGATTTCCATCCTATCTTCTAGGGCAAATAAGGCGGATGGACGTTTAAGGTTACAAAATTCGTTTGAAGTAATGTAATGGGGTTAATGGGCAGCAGGAACAATGGTACTACCCGAAAATGCCCAGGTCTGGTACAATGACGGCTCCAGGCAGACCAATACAGGGCTTGCCGGGGCTGAAGTGTACGGGGTATCCGAATTTTGATGGTTTTGCGGGGTATCTCCCTTATTACTGAAGATAGAGAGATGCGGTTTTCGCAACACTGTGCTACTTTTTTGTGAAACCAAAGAAGCTACAAACAAATTTTTCCTAGCCCTCTTCGTTTTTGAGATACAGGGTGAAATTGAAAATTTTGCGTTTTTAGGTACCCCTCGTATTTCAATGGCCTAGCAACTTACCGAAAAGGTGAAAACTAACTTCGATAGAGTTTTTTGCGTAGAATCTACTAAAGTTGGGTTTTTTTTTAAATGGGATTTCTGTATATTTTTTAATATTTGGTATATACGCTCATTTTTAGCTTCTTTTAAAAATATATAACACTTGATATTTATTTCAATCCGGTATCGACAATTAAGTCAATTTAAAGAAATATATAATCTGTTTTTTTCAAGGCCTTGAAAATTATGTCTCAATTTTCTAAATCTGAATTATCTGTGCCAAAGTTTGTTAAAATATCATTATTAAACAATAAATGAGTTAACAAAGATTCATACTATTTAATTTTTACGCTAGGGAAACACACAGACATCTAAGAAATCTACTAAAAACACATATTATAAACTAAAAATATATACATATGACGATAATTTAATTATTTTTCTAATGTTGACAATAAAATTGTATTCTGTCAAATACTCACTATTGACTAAATTAGAAAAAAAGGCTATGCAGGGTGTAGAAATTACAGACACTGTTCGAACTGTTCCCCATTATACCTTATACACATATCACAAATCTTTCTTATTCTACTTTGCGTTAAGCATAATCATTTGGCGAGCTTGTAAATATCTAAAGGCTCTTCTTGTGTCGTTTTGTAGATCTTCGACCGTGTGGTGTTGCCTTATAACTAACTTTGGTACAGATACTTCAGATTTAGAAAATTAACACGCAATTTTCATGGCCTACTAGAAAAACAGATTAAAATTTCTTTAAATTGACTTTATTGTCGATACCGGATTGAAATAAATATCAAGTGTAATATATTTTTGAGAAGCTAAAAAAGAGCGAAAACCAAATATTAAAAAATATATAGGGTATCCCATTTAAAAAAACCAAACTTTAGTCTATACCTCGAAAACGAAAGTATCTAACCAAAAACTGACTACGCCACTGGATTCTACGTAAAAAACTCTATCGATGTTAGTTTTCACCTTTTCGGTAAGTTGCCAGGCCATCGAGATACGAGGGGTACCTGAAAACGCAAAATTTTCAATTTCACCCTGTATCTCAAAAACGAAAAGGGTTAGGAAAAATATGTTTATGGCTTCTTTGGTTTCACAAAAAAGTAGCACAGTGTTGCGAAAATCGCATCTCTCTATCTTCAGTAATAAGGGAGATACCCCGCAAAACCATCGAAATTCGGATACTCTGTACAGGTTCGACAGGGATTTAGGCGAGTACTTCTCGTTGGAAAGTTATGCTTCAGTTTTCCAGATGGAGGCCTTCGCTATTCTTGAGGCCGCCACCAAGCATGATCTCATAGAAGGATCGGAGGAAAAGATATACATTTGCTCCAATAGTCAAGCAGCCCTTAAGGTACATTCAAAAACCCAGGATAAGCTCTAAGCTTGATCAGGAATATAGGGAGGCTCTGGAGGAACTAGCAAGAAGGAAAGTAGTCAAACTGCGCTGGATGGCTGGACACAGCGGTGTCGAGCAGAATGAGCAACCCTACTTCTGACTAGATAAGAGACAAACTTCTCACACTCTAAACAAGTGGATCTTGGATAAAACAAAGGCTAATCGGAGAAATACAGAAGGTTGCAGGCAGTCTAGGGATATGTTTCCACGACCGTTACAGACCAAAACACCCTGGTTGCTGTAGCCGGACCATCGCGGATCTGGTCGGAATACTGACCGGTCACTGCAGACATTTATTAGGAGTAAAGGATAGCCCACTCTGTCCTAATTGTAGAACAGGGGAGGTAACCTTATACTACTTAATAGGAGAGTCTGTCATAGGTTGGACAGACTCAAAAGGAAAACCTTCGGATCAACCGCCCCACCTAGAAAGGAGTTAGGGACTTGGGTTAGTTGGGATAAGCTGCATGCCTTCATAAGAAGAACGGGCCGACTCGAATCTGGGGCAGAAGGTTATCTATCTGAGAGTGGGTGGACAGGGGATGGCGACAAGGGTCTTTTAGGCCTATACGCCGGACTTCCCCCCCCTTCCCTTACTACTACTACCTCACAACTCCAAGCAAGACTCTGAAAGTTAATTTAGCGACACTCACAAATTTGTACAAGCTAGTAGTTGCAGAGAATGACAACTAAGTTACTCGAAGCCGTTGCAATGAGCTATTATACAAAATAGGCTGGGCAATAGGGTTAGAAATTAAAACTTAAAAAAATTATTTGTTTTATAAATACGCATATGGCAGTATCACGCACGTGGCAGTTAAAATGTTACACAATCAGTAATATACCATTAATGATTAACTGCGTCCCTATTTGGAGTCAGATGCATGTTCTTGGGACCTAAAATACAAAATTATTTTAAAATAGACTTTATTGCTGGTTAAAAAACAAGTTATATGAAATTAATTTCACGCACCTCGTTGTCCTAAAAATAAAATTAATTTGGCTCTGAAATTAAATAGTAACTTTAAAATACAACCAATGAGAACAGTTAATAATTTAAGTTGTATGCAAGTTTGATTGGTTAATGCAAGTACAAAAGAAAGGAAGCCCATTTTGTTTTTAGTTATTAGAGTTGTCAGGCTATTCCGTTCCTGATAAAATCTAGTCGCCGGTTTATAAAATTGCTTAAAATGTAAATACCATGGAAAATATAAACGTCACGGCATATGCATGCAGGTGTAAAAGTTTTAAAATAGCTATTACAATTTCTTTTTTTTTCGATCTTGCCACCGCTGAAATATCATTGTAATTTCCTCCATGCCAACTTCGAACGGCTATATCTGAAATTTATTTTCGTTTTGGAAATTTTAATTCCAAGTTGAGTGAGGAATTTTTTGATGACTTTTTTGTGGAACGAATGAAATTGTTCAGTAAAAGAAATAGTTTAAAGCTTTCTAATTATTCGTTACTTACAAAGAAGACATACAAAACTATATATTACTTTTGTAACAAAGTACATCTACTGACTTGTCAGGGTGTAGCAACACCCTGGCGATGAACTTACCTGTAACATAAATGGACATAATTTTTAGTTTTTCTGTAATAAGTTATTCTTCGTAAAATTATTTACTAATTCAAAAAATACAATTCACATTCAGAAAATAGTTTAATTATAGAGGATTATAAAACATGTATTTTACTTAAGATAAATTAACTTATTGTTATTTCTTATTTATCAGAACAGTGTGTAGCATTTTAATTTTAAAATTCTACAATTTATATACCGGGTGACAATGAAACTACTACCAGGGCGCCACTTGAAAACGGCTAGAGATAAAAATATGGAATTTGGTGTATTGTTAGGGTTGAATATTGTAAAAATTTCTAACATAAAAACAATTGAATATCGTTTCCGGTTTCCCCGGAAATGACCGCGACTTCGTTAATTTAAATGGAACACCCTGTATATTTTATGTTTTTTGAACTCTCTTAACATTTCTAAACAACTTTTGTATAACATAATCTATGTCTAAAATGTATAGTTTCCAAATAAAGCCACTTAAAAATGTGCCATAAAAAACGGAGTAGGCCAGGATAAAAACAGTCACGGTTATTTACTCTTTATTTAAGCCTTCATCCAACAAAATGTCAAAAAAGAAAATGTTCCGAGTTTTAAAAAAAATGTGTTTTTGGCAAATCAATTTTTCAAGTTTTGATCAGACCCTGTACCATAACGGGTCAACTGACTGTTTTTGGCTTTGGATAAATATTAGCATCATAAAAATAGGGTACCTTATTTTCAATTTTGCAGTTGTTTATGAAAGTCAGTGGCGGCTATTGAGGTGAAGTAGGTGAAGAGCTACTTCACCAGAAAAAATAAACAAGCAAACTTAAAATTTAAGTTTTTACACTCATTTATTGAACTAATTGGCAAAAAATAAACTGTACATCTCGAATAAACATTTTAGTTGACCGTTGGCTGCATGTCTTTTTAAAACTTTCAATCGAACTTTATTATAAAAACTATAACAGTGGCGCAAACCGCTTCGACTTTTCTGGAGGTGCTATGTTTAGTTTACGATTTTCCTACTACGTTGCCATGACAACGCGCTCGCGATAACGTCGACCGCATAGAAGATTAATGTTAACTAGCGCCATACAACGCTTTCGGTGAATCGCTAAAGCAATACACTACACCCACGTGTCGTTCAGTTTGGGGTGGTTGTTTACTTTTATTTTCGCGGATTTCGCTGCAACCGGTTAGTTCCTTTGCAGTTTACTTGACTGTTTTGTGTTATATTTATTTATGATGTTGTTACAACTTTATTTGGTGTCGGGTTTATTAATTTACATTATTGATGAACCGATCACGGATGTGGTTTACATTTTATTGGAAACTCCATTTAATGGTTTTCGGCGTACAAATGGTTATGTAGTAGTCAAATATTACAAAAATTGTTTTGTTGGCCTTGTTTACTAGTTTCCAATAAATATCCAGTGTGGAATAAGGAAGGATTTGCAGGTATGTTAAATATAAGAAAACATTTGTAAAAAATCAAAGCACTATAGCTGACATTTTAAAGAAAGTGCTAAACTATATAAAATACATTTTAACCAAAACGTCCGATTAAATAGACTATTTATGTGCTTGGTAATTGATGCAGTTTTGTACCTTGCAAAACAAGAGTTAGTCTTTCGCGGCCATGATTAGAGCAGAGAGTCAATTATTAATTAAATTTAATTGAATGCATTTCTGATTATTTAAATGATCATGTAAAAAATGAAGTAATGAACACACAGTTTTTTCTATGCAAGTGGATGACGCCACTGATATTACGCAAACCTCCCAGTGCTCCATAATTTTAAGATACGTTAATTCAGAAGGTTCAGTAGTCGAGAGATTCTTAGGATTTTATAATGTCAGCTCCGATAGAACGTCGAAGAATTTATGTTCTCTATTGGATCAAATTTTGGACCAATTGGACTATAAACATAAATTAATAGGACAATGTTACGATGGCGCAAGTGTGATGTCTGGCCATCTAAATGGCTTTCAAAAAAGGAAAAAAGAAAAAGTGCCGCAGGCTGTATTTGTCCTGATGCAGCAAGCCTTAGTGGTATTCCCTCATTTTTTCACCACTCAGCCAAACAAACGTATGCTCTTACATCTGAATCTACGAGGCGTATATCAACAATTACAGAAACTCGTTGGTCTTCAAATTCGACGTTAGTAAATGTGATTGTTCAAGTTTGACATTTATTTTTGCATATCCAATATAAAACGCTGTCGTCAGGCGCTCTGTAAAAAAGAAATTTTAATACCATGTTTGATAAAGCAAATCTATTACAGAAATAAATCATTACAAACGTGAGCTTGCTAAGCTTTCACTTAAAGAAATTTTTGGTTAAGTATAGAGCCCTTTTAATAAAATATAGGACCATATTTTAATGGAAATGACACTAAGTTTTCAAGACTCTGAAAAACTTACATTTTTATGTTTGGCAGATTCTGCAAAATTTTCCAAATATAGTTTAAATTTTCCGACTGGCCCGTTTGAAAATTTGTTACAGTTATATGGGGAAATATTTTCAAAAAGTCAACGACTTAAAAATGAGCTTGATCTTAATTTTGCCAATGACAGTAATTGGAATATATTGCTGCAAGAGCAAGTGAAAAAAATTAATGAAAATAAAAAATATTTTAACCAAAGCACATATTATTTTGACAATACCGTCGACAAGTGCTTCAGTGGAAAGAAGGTTTTCTTGCCTCAAACGTGTAAAAACTTATTTAAGAACTACAATATCTCAAAAAAGACTTACTTCTCTAGGCAATATTTCAATTCAAAAGGAATGTCTGGAGGAGATTAGGGCAACTCATCCATTTTATGAGGATGTTATAAATAAATTTGCTGCTATGAAGGATAGGAGAATTGAATTAGTATACAAAGTTTAGGTAAGTCGTAAAAAATATTCTACCCCTTCCACATATAAAAAAAATTTGGGAAAAAAATTATTGCGATATTTTCTTGCTGCATTTGCACTTCACTTACTTTTTCACCTGCGAGCCGCCACTGATGAAAGTTAAGTTAATGATTAACCTAGTGTGATAACTACCTATAAACAAAGTTTTGCCAAAATTAAAATAATCATATTAGCCTTGACAAAGTTGCTATGGTTTTTAAAAATAATTCAATTTTGACAAGTAACTTTCATCACTTGTGGGCTTGGCAGATTATTGCACTTTTTGTAAATTCTCGTGTTTTATTTTGTGTCTCTATTGGTGTAGACTAAAAGTTCTTTGTAATCTCTTTAAAATAGCAAGTTTTACAAGGGCGGAACAAATAGATTTGCTTCTCGTTTATGGCGAGTGCTTGTAAAATAAAAGCCAGGCTCAAACACTCTATGCAGAGCGATACCCCGACAGAAACCAACCCTGCTATGCCTATTTTCCATGGCTAGTGCAACATTTGAAAACAGTTCCCCAAAATGAAAATGAAAGAAAGTTCATTATTAGTGAAGAAGCTGAAATAAACGTTCTGGCATGTGTGAATGCTGAGCCAAGTATTTCTACTAGCCAGATTGAAAGTGAAGTTGGGGTTAACAGAGAAAGTGCAAGGAACATTTTGAAGAAACATAAGTACAAGCCCTACAAATACCAAATCCACCAACACTTGGGTGTTAATGACTTTGCTCGGCGAGTTGAATATTGCCGATGGTTAATATTATTTTCATATTACGAATCTGGGAATGTTCAACAGGAACAACGTAAGATATTGGGCAATTGAAAATCGACATTTATTTAGAGAAGGATCTTTCCAAGAACGCTTTGGCGTTAATGGGTGGCTAGGTGTTTTAGGAAGGAGAATTGTGGGCCCAATATTTTTAATGAGCCCCTTACAGTATAAATATTTGAACTTTCTAGAAACAACAGTTACCGATTTTTTAACAATTTACTTCTTGCAGAAATTCCCAACGTCAACTTTCAACAATGGTGCACCGACCCATAATGAATTTGTGTAAATTATTTAAATGACAGGTTCGGGGACCAATGGTTAGGAACGAATGGACCTGTAAGGTGGCCTGCACGTTCGCCTGATTTGGCACCTCTAGATTTTCTCTTCTGGGGTCATCGCAAAGAAAAGGTCTATTTAACTCAACCTGAAAATGTGGACATTTTAAGAAATCGAATTATTAGTGCTATTAATAATATTAATATAACTCAAAAAGAAAATATATTACGGAAAATTGTTGAAAAATGTGAGGCCTGTATTGAACAAGAAGGTCATCTTTTTGAAAATCTTAATTATGATTAAGTACGTTCTTTTTTCTATTTCTTTTATTATTAGTTAATATTAATCATCTCTAGGTATAATAAAGTTCATTTGTTTTCACCTTATCATATTCGTTGCTTTTTTAAAATTTAAATGAATTACAAGAGGATTCCTTTGAACAGTAGATTATTTTGAATTCATGGCCAACTTTGCCGGTGGTATAATTAAATAAGTGCTAGTAATATTGATTTTCGCTTTAGATGGGCATTAACAACATGAAAATAGAGTATCAAATTTTCAAGTTTGCAGCGGTCTATGGAAGTTGAATTTGTCATACGTGGATAATAGATAAAAAGTAGGATTGGGACGTGAAGGTTTTGTTCCGGTTAGTTGACCCGTTATGGTACAGGGTCTGATCAAAACTTTAAAAATCGATTTGCGAAAAACACATTTTTTTTTAAACTCGGAACATTTTCTTTTTTGACATTTTGTTGGATGAACGCTTGAATCGAAAGTAAATATCCGTGTTGGTTTTTATCCTGACCTACGTCGTTTTTCCATAAAATACAATTAAGTGGGAATTATGGCACATTTTTAAGTGGCTTTATTTGGAAAATTATACATTTTAGACGTAGGTTATGTTATAAAAAAGTTGTTTAGAATTGTTAAGAGAGTTCCAAAAACATAAAATATACAGGGTGTTCCATTTAAAATAACCAAGTCAAATTGTTTTTGTTACAAATGTTCATAATATTCAACCCTATCAACACACAAAATTCCATATTTTTATCTCTGCTGTTGTCAAATGTCGCCCTGGGTAGTAGTTTCATTGTCACCCGGTATATTCCAGTTTCTCTAGTAAGAAATGCTATCTGGTAACTGAAAAACGATTACATACAAAAGACTTTACGGCTAAAAAACACCAATCTCATTTACTTCTTTATTGATATTCTTTTTAATGGAGGTGTAGTAGAAGTAACTTAATTACTTTGTTAACTTTCCACTCCGAAATCAGTATTTCTTTTTTGTATTCTGTTGCGCCAATTCTAGGATATTGTTTAAATATTTAAATTTAACTCTAATTTAACAGGAAACATCAAGTTTAGGATTTAATTTTAATTTTATTTTTAATAGAATTTAATAGAATGTAAGATAACTAAAAAAAATTATTTATGGAATTTTGGAACAGCCTATCTTAGGAGTCTCTAATAGCAAAAAAAAAGAAATAAAATGACCCTTTATCAGTACTGAGTTTGTCATAACACTTTTGTATTTAAAAAAATTTAATTGTGAAAGCATATTTTCGTTATCATGTGGCATTTGGTAAAATAATTTTTACAGAATTATCAACAGATGTTTAAATATAATGGTCGTATTATATTGAAAAATGTTCACTGATTTTGTACGCGCGTATTATTCCATAATTCGGACCAACGCGCTTATTTACATGCAGATGAGATTTAATGTATCAAAATGGTTTTTAAACAAATAAAAGTAAATATTATTTGAAATCTGCAGCGGTAGTCTAAGGACAGACATATGTTGGCAGTGGACAGGCCTCAGGCATAAAATGGACAACTCCATGTTAAATATTTTTCTTTTGATATGAAATAACTTTAATATCGTCGTTTATATTGAAAATGTAAAATACATACCGGTGATATGCTTACAATTTGCACACATGGTAAGAGGATATAGTGTTTAGAACTCTCCGTTGATGACACTGTCAAGCAACTATAAACTTTTTAAAGGAAAAGTTTACCGATCATTTTATTTATTTCTGTCGTAAAATCACCCTCCTAGATTTTTGGGTCTCTAGACCCCGAAAAACATGTTCTCCCATTTCCGTCAGCTTTTAAGTGGCACAGCTCAAAGGCTTATCCGATTAACTTCAAATTTTGGCCAAAAAATCAAGGGTTATAAGAGGATGCAATGTTTGTAGTTTGGTAAAAATTGAATATGGCGGAACAGAAGTTTTAAAAAAATTCAAAATTTGCCGCGTGATATATGGATAAACTGGTTTTGAATTAACCCGATGTGGCGGAACAAACTGGCGGCCAAAAGAAATGTTTAAAAATTCAGAACTACTTACCCAGTTAACTTGAAATTTTGCACAGTGTTGAACAGGGATAGACTTATAAATTTTTAATGCGAATCCTATATGGCAAAACAAAATATTTAAATAGTTGGTAAAACTCCATTTCCTCGAATAAAACTTCGGTATGGAGGAACATAATAACGGACATAATTTATTTTTGTATATATATATATATATATATATATATATATATATATATATATATATAGTATATATATATATATATATATATATATATATATATATATATATAGATATATATATATATATATATATATATATATATATATATATATATATATATATATATATATATATATATATATATATATATAGGGTGTCCAATAGTGCGTTCTCGGTTGATATCTTGATAACGGATAGCGATATAAAAAAAGTTCAAATACAAAAGTTGTAAAATTATTTTCACTTATACAGGGTGTCTCAAAAATCTGTATCGAAGCAAAGTTGTGTTTTTTCTTATGGGACACCCTGTATATTTTTGCATATTTAGATTCTGCTCGTGATTCTACACATTTTTGGTTTACATGTCCTATGTCTAAATCTGATAGTTTTTCTAATATCCGCCATTTTGTAAAAAATTATGAATTGCAGTGCCTTTTTCAAACGACGTGGGCCGTTGGCTTTTTGATATAGGATTATGATATTTGGCAGGAACATTAACAAAAGTATGGGTTGACTTTCAAGGTGAACAACATTTGTCGGCGTTGTACAGGGGGTCCTAGATAAGTAGGAGAAATTAAAAAAATTAAAAACATCATATCTTCATTTTTTTAAATGGAATGTATAGTATTTTAATATTTTAAACTATTCGTGACCCAAAACCCTATCTTTCGTTATAAATATGTCCTATACCTATTTGTCATAGTTTCCGAGATTTTGACATTTTTGTATTTATTATTTGGTTTTCAATGGCAATCGCCTTAGAATTTGCTTTATTATCGAATTTTCTAATTGTAATACACTACAAGTGACGCAAAATTAAAAATTCAGCTCATAATATTGTGCTAATAATCGCGACCTAGAGACTTAGAACAGATATTTTACCAACTATTCTTAAATATTTACTATTTTGGCTATTATAAAAGCGTAGGTAGTGTCAACATTTAGTTAGAACTTAATGTACGAAGATGCCTTAGACAATCCTAAAGTAAAAACAAATGAAAACGGGGAAAATGTTGTCTTGGCGAAATGTCAAACTCTTGTATTTGTGTAGTAACGGTGTTCAAATTGATTCAAAATGAATTTTTCTAGAGAAGAATTGATTAACATGATTTATGTCTTGGGCGCAAGTGATCAAAATTGTTTTTTAGCAAGTAGAGTTTATGCGCAACGGTTTAGCAATGCCGAACGTCATCCTCATTAGGTATCGTTTGTCAGACTCAAAGAACGATTTGAAAGAACTGGATGTGTCGATTACGAACAAAAATTGGAAAGGCAGAAAAGAGCCGCAAATGAAGAAACTGAATATCTTGTTATGCAAACTTTAATTAAAAATCCTCATATTTCATGTAGGCAGTTAGAAAAGGAGAGAGGTGTTGCTAAATCTACAGCAAATAGAATAATTAGAAAACATAAATTTCACCCATAACATATTCAACTGGTACAAGAGTTGGATCAAGACGATTTCAATCGAATACATGAATTTTGTTCTTCGGAATTAGCAAAAAATAGAGAACATGATTTTTTCAATAACATTTTATTTACTGACGAAGCGACATTTCATAAAAATGGATACGTCAACCGACATAATTTCCACTATTATAGTTCTGAAAACCCCAGATTCATTATCCCCTTGGATCACCAGCATAGATGGATGATTTCTTAATGTATGGGCTGGTATAATCGGTAACCGTATCATTGGATCTAATTTTTTCGAAAATAGAGTTAATGGAGACATTTTCCTAAATTTACTGCAAAACAGTTTGCAGGAGTGGATTGACGAATTACCTTTTAATCTAGTGAGGCGGATGTGGTTCCAATTGGATGGCGCTCCGGCACATTTTAGCAGGCAGGTGAGGCAATTTTTAGACGCGAATTATGAAAATAAATGGATTGGTAGGGGTAGGGGAGGTCCAGTATCATGGCCGGCAAGGTCTCCGGACCTCACAAAACTAGATTTTTTCTTGTGGGGTTTTGTTAAAGAGCAAGTTTACCAAACGCCACCCACTACCATAGAGAATATGAAAATGAGAATTAGAAATGCATGTAACAATTCCTTTGTGAATCGGCTACAAGTGCTGTTGAAAGAAATGGTGGATTGTAGGACTTCTTTTTCTGTTGTGTCTCTTTAATTAAAATATTTATTTGCCTTTTTACATAAAGAAAAATAGTAGAGTGAATTTTTAATTTTGCATTTTTTACTGTGTATTAATGTACAGGGTGATTCACCGAGATTTGCCACCACCTTTAATTCCTTTATTTTTAATTACAGAGAAAAAGTTGAAATACAAAAGTGTCCCTCGGATATCAACTTTGTTATTTTAAATACTAAACACCCTATATATTATTACATTTTTGGATTCCTGGGAAAATTCTATAAATTCGATAATAAAGCAAATTCTAAGGCGATTGCTATTAAAAACCAAATAATAAATACAAAAATGTCAAAATCTCGGAAATTATGACAAATAGGTATAGGACATATTTATTACGAAAGATAGGGTTTTGGGTCACGAATAGTCTAAAATATTAAAATACTATACATTCCATTTAAAAAAATTAAGATATGATGTTTTTAATTTTTTTAACTTCTCCTACTTATCTAGGACCCCCTGTACAACGCCGACAAATTTTGTTCACGTTGAAAGTCAACCCATACTTTTGTTAATGTTCCTGCCAAAAATCATAATCCTATATCAAAAAGCCAACGGCCCACGTCGTTTGAAAAAAGGCACTGCAATTCATAATTTTTTACAAAATGGCGGGTATTAGAAAAACTATCAGATTTAGACATAGGACATGTTATACAAAAAATGTTTAAAATCACATCTAAATATGCAAAAATATACAGGGTGTCCCATAAGAAAAAACACAAATTTGATTTTTGAGACACCCTGTATAAATAAAAATAATTTTAGGTTATGTAGCCCGTATTGTTCTACAACTTTTGCATTTGAACTTTTTTTATATCGCTATCCGTTATCAAGATATCAACCGAGAACGCACTATTTGGAACCCCCTGTATATATATATATATATATATATATATATATATATATATATATATATATATATATATATATATATATATATATATATATATATATATATATATATATATATATATATATATATATATATATATATATATATATATATATATATATATATATATAGATTTATTTGGAAACCTTATTTTCTTGGGCCTAGGTTAATAGTAAAACACAATTTTTTCATATTAAGTCAACGTTTCGCGCATTGTGTTGGGCTTTCTCAAGACTTTATTTTGGTTAGCTTGATCTCTAAAAAAGTATTTTTTTCATTTAAACAAAAACCACAGGAAAAATTTATACAAAGTCGCAAACATTATATACATACTAGATACATTAAAAGGTTTAAAAACATAAAATTGTGATATTAATAATATTACATATGCTACGTTTGGTGAAATAAAATGTTTAGTTTTGACAAAACACACATATTTAAAAACGCAAATTTAAAAAAATTCTAGCAATTTAATACTTAACTTTATGGTATGCACCTTGGATAAGCAATTTACATGTTGTGTTGTAAATGATATTAGACTGATCGAGTGTTTGGGTTATCATTTTTTTTGTTTTCTTGGGGAATAAAAAGGGTAGAATTTATCTGATGCTTAGCTAGCTGTAAAACAAATTATATTTTTATAGATATACAGAGGCAAGTTTATTTTCTATTTATATTGTATACAGGGAAAATAAGATTTTTGAATTTTGAATGCTCTCTGATTATTTAATTAGGTTGAAATATATTTGGCTTAAACCACAAATATCTTTTTTATCATTAACTACTTCATTCTCCTTTTTTATTTCTATCATTTCTTTAAATGCCAATTTACCCAATCTCAGTTGCACTGAAATTAAACTCATGTTTTGTTGTTTGTTTATGCTTGTGAAGGGCAGTAGGGGCATTTTTTAGTATACTTATGGCCTTTATTTCTATTTTCTAAGCGTTGTGTTGCCATTCCGATATATTTTTTAGAACAATTCAAACACGGAATTGAATAAAATAAGTTTGATTCCTTTTTTTGTGGTATTCTACTTTTTAATGGGTATAAAGGGAATTTAATAAATTATGGGCTTTGTGACAAACAGTTTTTCTGATAAATTATCTGTGTAAGGTAGTACCACGTACTTAGGATTTTCGTTTTTAATTAAGAACGAAAATCCCAAGTACGCTACATTTAACGGACAAATGTATAAACAAATAGATGGTGCTCTAATGGGGTCCTCGCTATCACCAGTAGTCGCGAATTTGTCTATGATATACTTCGAGAAAGAAGCTCTTCAGAAAGCAAGTTTGAAACCAAAATTATGGATTCATTATGTGGATATCTTTATTATATGGCAACATGGCCATTCAGAACTCGAAAAATTTCTGACCTACGTAAATTCAATGCATCCCAGAATACAATTTTCTCTGGAGTTTGAGGAAAAGAACAAACTTCCATTTTTAGATGTTCTGGATACAAAATTGCATAACGAACATTTCGAATACACCCTGTATAGGAAACCAACACACACCGACAGATATTTAAATGCAAGATCACCCAGCAGAAATTCAAGCTGCGCCCAATACCCTAATATTTAGATCCGTGCGATTAACTGAAACACAGACGAGACAAAACTATAATATAATATCTAGAAAACGGCTACACAAATCGCACCAAAGAGAAATCTATTAATGCACAGGGTTCCCGAAAAGTGAAAAACATAAATTATAATAGGGGAGGCAACAAGTAGTCTTATAATATGTAAAAGGCGCAACAGACAGGATCGGAAGAATTCTTAAAAAAACACATCATACAAATAATACACAAGCCACCAACAACTATAGGTAAACTACTTGGAAACCCAATAGACAAAATCAAATTGGAAAACCACGTAGTATACAGCGTTCCGTGCCAGGAACCTTCGACCCCAATGGGGGTATAAAAGAAGCTTCGCAGTCATCAACACTCTAGCCTCATTCGGACGCTAGAAACAAATCTTCGAAGATGCAGCGCCATAGCCCACCCTCCCTTCATTGCGCCACTGATATTATTGGTAATAATTAAATCAAAATTAAAAAAATCCAAATAATGTTATGCACATATAGACTGTTTATTTTAAGTAGTGGAATTTTATACGAGGGCAAAGAGGAATTCACCGATTTTTTTATTTCTGTCGCAAGATCGTCGCAATCATGTTATAATGCGTTATTTAATAATTTAAACATTTTTAATATCTTAGATAAATATTAATATATTATGCAAGAAACACAAAAGAAAAAATTATCAAGGATTCACAAATATCTCAACGATACTTTTTGAAACAGACAAGAATCATTATCTTAATTTCTAAATATTTTATATCTGGAAGCAAGAAAGAAATTTCTTTCAATTACATAACGGAGTACCAGATCAGATTTTTCCTAGTATTTAAAAATTGACTAATACTGGAAGATGGATAGATGGAGTAAAGTGCGGGACACAAAAGAAAACCGGGCGGAATCAATCGGTTTAGGAAGGTCGGCCAAGAAATCTCTTTATGGCACTCCTTTTGACTATACGCACTTCAGATAATTAAAAAATGTAACTATGCTTAATGAACCTTTATCTATATTTGTCTGTTTTCTTTCGTGTACCGCACGTCTATATCTCTTTTGTGTTCCAAAAACGGCCAACTTTCGAATTTTAAAATGATTTAATTTTGATTTTTCTTGATCGATTTACCTATAAATATATTTTTTCTTGAGTTCTGTCATTAACGATTCCCGGGCTACTGCCTACATCCACTATTATTGGACCATCCAGTATAGTGTTACACGATTAAAAAGTCCAGATTTTACAAGGGCAGCTAGCATCACATCCAGTGAACGAGATTTATCAAAATTTTCATTTATGCAGTTCGACTTTGGGCTACTCGATTAGGAAACGCCCTGTATAGTACTTCACAATGACGCCCCCTGTAGAAAGTAATATGACAGACGGAGACAAACGGTCACTTTTGGCATACCCGAATAGCCCAAAGTCGAACTGCATAAGTTAAAATTTTGATAAATCTTGTTCACTGGAATCAGTGCTGGCTCCCCTACTATAACTACATTGATGTGTTAATTTTGGAAAAATATGAGTTCTGTAGTTTTTCAGATATTTTTTGACACCCGGTATTGAATAGACAATTAATTATTTTGAAGCAGTTTATTGACAGCTACACAATTTTACAAAATATATGCAAAAAAACTAAGCCATTTTTGAGGTTGACGGCTGTGATTCTAATGGTTCGATTCCTTCTAAATCGTTGTCTTCCTCTGAAAATGATGAGGTTTCGTCGTCACTACTTGAAGATCCCAGTGTGTGTAAACTAATATCAGTAACCCTTTCAATTTTGGCATCTACTTCCCAGTATTTATCTTCAATAGAACGAACATGTTTAACATACGATTTCCAATTATCAGCCGATATTGGGTCAATCGCTTCTAATGTTATTTTATTTAAATATTTAATTGAAAGTTCACCGGTGTTGCGCTCTCGAATATATTTTTTTACTCCTTCCCATGCAAGTTCAACAGGGTTGAGGTCGCACATGTATGGAGGCAGCCTTAAAGGTGTATGAACGAGGTTCCGTAAAAGACCGTCAATTTTATACTTTTTTTCTCTAGGCTTGTTGGCTGATATTACTTCATATAATTGATATTTTCTCCAAGTTGGATCACATACAAGATTGTTCGATTTAAGCCACGATATCATATGAGCTTTTGTAGAGTATTTATTATTTATTTATATTTATTGGCATTATCCATTAAAAGACTGATTTGGAAGGAATGTTAGGTAGAAGCTTCTCGATCAACCACTTTTCAAAATTATCTCTATTCATCTGTCCATGATAGTCTCCAGTTGTTAGTCCCGAGCGAAAAACTAAAGCAGCACCTAGAACAAATCCGGCTTCTGAACCAGCATGAACTATAATAAAGCGACAACTAGAGCAGATTCCCTAAACAACACCTGTAACACTTTCACTTTGCCAGCATTTGTTCACTGTCATATCATTATCTATCTAGGTTTCGTCTAGATACACAATATTGCTTCCTTCTTGCCTGTATTGCCTTACAGTTGATAGATATTTCAACCGCCAGTGAAAAATATTTGGTCTCTCAATGAGCAATTTTCATTTATTTTGGCACTTGCGCCAAACAAAACCATTTGATCGTAAAAGCCGATTTAAGGTTTTATACCCGTACGGAAAATCTATTTTTTTCCTTACAGCACGAAGTAAGGGTTTGCAGGTCGGAACCTTCTTCAAGTTTGTATAAAAATCCTCTATTGTTCGTCGAATTACTTGAAAATCACTATCGTCAATTTATCTTTGTATGATAATCGGGGTCTTTTTTTACCAGGAGATTTTAAAGGTGAAGTAGAACATGAGCGATCATTATGTTCTCTTTGAATTTTTCTTACACTACTTTCTGAAACACCAGTGTAAAATGCAGCGCGTTCTGTTCGATTTTGAATTGGAATAGTCAAACTATTATTTTCAGCTTCTCTAGTACAGGCCTCTATAATGCTCGTAATAACATCACGTGCACCGCTTCAAATTGTTTTTCCTCTTTTGCTCGCCATCGTTACTTCGAAATAATAATTCAAAAACCGCATTCATATAGAAATGAAAACAAATGCTCGAAATGTATAGGCGCCACTGGAAATAGCTAGAACCTTCTAGAGGCAAGTGCATGGAGACTCTAGGCTTATCCCAATTCCAAGTGGACCAGTGCGAAATAAATCCTGGATTAATTTTCCGTACCGGTTAGCTAGCGCTCTTTATAGGTGAAGCGGCAAACTATTACAACAAATAAAGTAACATAAAATTTATTTGCGTACAGAAATTTTACTTTGCCGCTCGCTTAAGATTATGAACCTTTATTTTAAAAATTGCTGGGTTTTCTTTCGTGTCCCGCACTTTAGCAGCTTGGCCCACCTCAATCACCGGATATTAATCCAATAGATTATTATTTTTACTTTCGTAGTCACAACGAGAACCATTTTTACTTTTCGTGTTTCTCGAAATATGCCAGAGTGTGTATGTGTACAAGAAAATACAAAACCAATTTAATCCAGGAATTCGCTGTTTAATTATTTAGAATTTTAATTAATCAAATACCTACTTTTGCTAAAACGTTTATTTCCTTTCGTTAATAGAATTTAAAGCACAAAACACAATTTAGTTGTTCTTTTAGTTTAAAAAAGATCCGTTTTGTGAAAGAATTCGCTAAAGAGATATAGTATATAATCCAATATGTATCAAAGGACGTAAGTCTCTTTGTATTTGAAAATGCTTCTTTGAATTTTTATTAACTTTGCGCCGCTTCACTGTTTAGTTAAAAATCTCGCCCTTTTAGTTTGAAAGCACAGATTAAACAGATTGAACTATTAAGCGTTATAAACCTTGAATTTTTTTTAAAAGGATACCTACATATGTACATATTTAGACTTATTTACCTTACCTTCAATTTATGTTTTTATTTTGAAATGAAAAAGCCGTTTAGGAATTATCGCAAAAATAGTCAGAGAATGTAATTTCATATTGGTTTTTCCCTTTTTCGAAGCTTTTATTGCCAATGCTATGAACAATTACGAATTACGAATTCGTGTGCCTAATTAACAAAATACTAACAATACTAACATTATTTATCAATGTTCAAATTGTTTTACGTCGTTTGAAATGCAAAGATTTAGACGTCTTCTAGTTGAAAATACGGCTGCTACTATTTCCGCTTGAGGTAAACTATTCAGCGCATTTCTAATTCGAATGATCATGTCTTTTCTACTAGTCGGTCGAATTTCATAAACGATGTCTTTAACTCTACCCCATAAATAAAAGTCCAAGCACGTTAAGTCAGGAGACCTGGCCGGCCAGGCAAATGTACTTCCCCTGCCAATCCACCGATCAGGAAAATTTTCATAAATAAAATCGCGTATAAGACGTGAATAATGAGCGGGGCATCCATCCAGCTGTAGCCACATGTTTCTTCTCACAAATAGAGGAACCTTTTCTAGTAATACGGGTAATTCAAAATTTAAAAAATTTTGGTACATTTCCTCTGTCAAAGTACCTTTAAAAATATACGGACCGACAACCATTCCGTTGATTATACCACACCAAACATTAACAGTTCCATCGATGTTGATTATCAACTTCACGCATTCAACGTGGATTGGTTTCTGACCAATAATGCATGTTGTGCGGGTTTAATCAACCAGGTGGTAAATTACGCCTCATCCGTCCACAATATTAGAGATAAAAACTGAGGATTATCTCTTATCATATTCTTTAACCAATAACAATAGTTTAATCTATTATCAAAATCAGCATTACTTAAGGCTTGGTGTAATACTACAGAGTAAGGATGTATTTTCTGATCAATAAGGATTCTTCTCAGTGTACCGTAAGAAGGGACTAAATCTGTTACAATTTCTCTTATGCTAATCTGGGGTTCTGCGTGAACATATGCTAATACATTAATAACTGCGTCCTCTGTCCTTGCAAAACAGCGCGGGCGTCTTCCTAACGTGGGAACTGGCTGAACACGATCATGTTATCTCAAGCGGCGAGCTAGACGCACAGAAACTTTTCTCGAATCAGGATAGCGCATAGCGTACTCCCTAGAAGCCATAACTGCGTTCACAAATGACTGAAAATAAATGGCTAACATATCGTATCCTTCTTCATTTGTAAAAGGCATTTTTACTACAATCAATTATCTCACAAAAATATTCTTAGTTGTCACAACATTATCAGAAACTGACATGCAGAATTTTAATTTTAAAACATTTAGCGTTGGTAATCTTTTGTTTTATCTCGTAGTCGTCCATGGCCCTCTTGGCAATAAATGCAACATTTCGATATGTATAAAAAGGCCAATATGGAATAATTACACTCTCTGACTATTTTTGCGTTAATTTCTAAAGGACAAGAGAAAATGGTTTTCGGGTTTTGCAGTTGTTTTAACTAATTAATAGGCTATAAAATCGATGAATGGTTGTATTTAATTTTTTAGAGAGCTAGAACATTTTTTCCAAGAAAGCGCCCTCCTTTAGCAAACGAACGAACTAATTTTAAGATCATTTATAACGTTATTTAATAAGGATAAAAATGCCAAACAAGCTATAGTTTATTAAATTTGGTTCACGCGAACCGAAGTTATAGCTCTTTCAGTATTTTCTTTTGTTACACTTCCCCACGCCCTTACCATAGTAACTAGAAAAAAATACTTAATGCAACAATTATAGGAGATTATGTAGAGATAATAAAAAGGTAATTTCTGACCTACATTGCCTTGAAGATATTAGTAGAAAATAAGGATTTTGTATATTAGCATAGCGCCTGCGCCCTCTAGCGGTACAATTAGAAATTTAAAAATATTTTCTAGTGAATTCTTGTAGTCATATTTGTTAATACATTTTTTATTCCAAAGTTGTAAGACGGATGGTTTTGGAGATACAGCCGCTCGCCACCCTTAATGGACCACCCTGTATAAATATATATTATTTGAGAAGCAAGTTCCGAACTAGTAAAATTAATTCATAAACTGTATGAATAATATAGTCTAATGCTAACATAATTCTTATTATTGTTAAACATATATGAAACTTTAATTTAGAAGTAACAAAAGGCACTACAATTTAAAATGACAGAAATTAAAATTCATTGTTTGTTCTTCTAACAAATAAATAAATGAGCGCAAGAACTTTCCGTTTGAAATCTGTTCTGTTATGGTTCTAATGCCGTTTAAAATAAACTTTCTAGTTTGAAACTTATTTCTTTAGAGTAACATAAAAGAAAAACTTGCTTCTTGCTCGCATTCTCCAGAAATATTAAAATTTTACATGCGGACGTAATAATATTTCCTCCACCTGCGCTTAAAATAGAAAATACATTTTACTGCAGGTTTTCCGAAATTACCTACTATTCAATACAGCCTGACATTAAAGCCAAACTAGTTTTGTACACAATATCCACGTGTCATGTAGAATGTAGGTTTTTATTCGAGTTCTGAAGTGACTTTATTTCATATTTTAGCGCATTTTCCACAGAAGTACGAAAATTACGTAACACTCATAAAGAAAACAGAAGCGTATTTAAGGCCAAGCTACCCTAAAGGCTTTGAACTTTCATACACATCACCAAGTCGCTTTTACAACATTCTAAATTCATTTACGGCCAACTTAACTACGATGGTTTGGTTGAGGCGTTGAAACGAAAACAAAGTGTTTTCTGAATTTTCAAATAAAAAATAAACTTTTTTAAGGTGCCATTCGAGAGGGCGAACTATTCTGAACTTTGCATAAGTAATCCCACAGAACAAACTCGTATTATAAAATACAAAAATAAAAATACACTTATGCTGCTCGTTTCATAGTCTGTGGGTTCACGGCCTTGTTCTGGAGTTTTCTGTGGAAACATTCCAGGAAAACTAAACACAAGGTGACTATCTGAAACATAACTTGAGGACAGTATTTTATATTTGCCTGTTAATATTTAAGGTCTAGTATATGCTTATAAGCCAGAACATTTACAGTATTTCTCCAGTCAGATATTTGCGATATAAATTGAGTGTAGTGTGTACAGGGTGATTCAGAAAACTCTTTAAATTGAAATATGTCGATTATTTTTGACATTAGAAAAAAATGTTCCAAACAAAATTTGTTTGATTCGATCTGCTTGTTAATATGCTTATATTCTAATAAATATAGGGCGTGTCCAAAAAGCAAGGCAAGTACCAACTTTGTTTTTACTTCTCTCGTATTGTAGTCGTGAAAAAATCACCCTCTGAGATTCCTTCAGATCTTTACGTTTCAGGGTCCCTAGAAGCCGAAAAGCATGTTGTCTCAATTCTGTCTGTCTGTTCGCGGCATAGCCAAAAAAACTACTTACTCAATTGACTGGTAACATGTTGGTAAAAATTCAATGTGATGAAACAAAATAGCGGCCTAGTCAAATGTTAAAACAATATTACTAAAAATCTACTTACCAAATTTATCTCAAATTTTGCATAAAAATCAAGTATTATGCAGGTATCAACTGGTAAAATTTTGATACGAATCCAATATGGCGGAAAAAAATGGCGGCCTAATAAAATAGTTAAAAATTCAGCCCGAAAAACTAACTAATCAAAGTCAAAGTCAAAATATGCTTTATTATCACAAGAACAAATAAAATTCTTATTGACAAAGCTTTAAATTAACCTACTGATACAAAATAATAATATCTTGTTTTATATAAATATGGATGAAAAACACGAGTACTAAACAAATGAAAACAGTTAATGTAACGCTATAACAACAAACAAAAAAAACATATCTGAGATGCACTAACAATAAAGAAATATATATATACAGGGTGTTTCACAACTTATCCACGAAATTTTAACCACATATGCACTGTTACGAAAGAAGTTGATTTCTCCAAAAAAAAATGTAATAAAAGTCGTACAGAAATCGAGATAATAAAATAATACAGTTTGCCAGTTCACTTACTTATAAAAGCTGTTCAAAATTGTTTCCATTGGCTTCAATGCAAGCTTAGGCGCGTCCAATCCAATTTCGGCACAGTAACTGAAATACACCTCCTTCCTGCTGTGCTTGAAGTCTCAAATTATCGCCAGCCACTGTAATTCGGTCACGCAGATCTTTAATATTCTGAACTGGAGTACGGTATAGCTCGTTTGTCAAGTATCCCCATAAAAAGAAGTCCAGAGGATTTAGATCGGGAGACCGTGGAGGCCATGCAATTGGTCCACCCCTACCGATCCAGCGTATCTGCTGTACCTCATTCAAAAAATTACGAACTTCTAAACGAAAATGCGGAGGTGCCTCATCGTGCAGAAACCACATCTTTGCTCGGCCACCAATGGCACATCTTCAAGAAGGACCGGCAAATCATTCCGAAGAAATTCCAAATACTGGTGACCATCCATCCGATCTGGCAATATGAACGGTCCAATTAGACGTTCATCGACAATACCTGCCCACATGTTTAAAGAAAAACGATGTTGGAAGTTTTCTGGACTATTGCGTGAGGATTTTCAAAGGACCAAACGTGTGTATTGTGAAGATTGGCTATACCATTACGAGTAAAAATTGATTCATCGGTAGCGAAAATATCAGCTGTAAAACGGGCATTTCGAGCATTTTTTTGCAACAACCACTCACAAAATTTTATTCTGAGGGGGTAATCTGTGGGTAGCAACGCCTGGACTGTCTGGACGTGATAAGGGTACGGTTGGGCTTCATGTAATATGCGCCACGCTATCGCATGTGAGACTTCTGGTACCTGTTGGGCTAACCTCCTTGTGCTTATTCCTGGATTTTCTTCCACAATATGCAAAATTTCTTCTTCGGCGTTTAAAACGCGTTGTGGGCCAACCCGACCCCCATCCACCCCACGTCTGGGGCGCAAATCTCCACTAGCACGTGCACGTAAAACAATTGAAGTAAATGTTTGTGGATGTGGTATGTGCCTATTCGGAAATCGGTTTGTATATAAACGAGAAGCCGCTTGCGAATTTTGCCCTGCTTCTCCGTACGCTAAAACAATATCCACTAACTCCTCATTACTGTACACATGTGCCATTTTTAATAAATGTCGAAAAACATAAACTCGCAAAATACTTTTTTTAAATTCACAAAAATCGACCGTTGTTCATTCAGATCACTCACGATACAGATTAAACATTATTTACATGATCTTATCAATATGAAAAAACAAAAAATTCCTGGTATTTTGTTTTCTTTAGTGGATTGGTACAACATTTGCTACAAGAAATTATTAATGAGTGTTGTGATATCGCAACGATGAGCGCAAAATACAGATATTTATTTTTTATTTTGTTATTGACACTCAGAATTATAACTTAATTTCTGTAGGACTTTTATTAGTTTTTTTCTAGAAATCAACTTCTTTCGTAACAGTGCATACGTGGTTAAAATTTCGTGAAGTTGTATATATATATATATATATATATATATATATATATATATATATATATATATATATATATATATATATATATATATATATATTACTACATTACTACATTACTACATACATACACACTATAATAAGCTTGTTCTTTCAGTAGTTTTTTTACATTTTTTTAAAATATTATTGGGGATTGGAGACCCTTTAAACTCACTGGTAAGTGATTAAAAATCTTTAGGCGATCATAAATAACTGATTTTTTTGTAAGAGTGCTTTATGGAATTGGAAGTGGGAAGTTATGCTGTTGGCGAGTGTGATATTGGTAGTTGGTAACCGCAAACGTATAACGATATTGAAAAATTAGACAAACGGTTTCGAGTATAAACAGTGAAAACAGTGTTAGATTTTTTTCTACAAATAATGGTCTGCAAGAATCCCTAGGTTTAGCTTTACAAATGTATCTTATCGCTCGATTTTGTAAGACAAATATGAGATTTAATAGGTTCAGATTAGACACACCCCAAAACTCAATGTCATATCTTAAGTGAGATTCTATGAGGGCATGATAGACTGTTTTCCCTATGTTATTTCCAAGTTCATTTACAATAATCTAACCAGAAGCTAGTTTTTTACTTAATTGCACGATATGATTTTCAAAACGTAGTATGTTATCTATTACAAGACCAAGAAACTTTGTGTTAGAAGATTTTTCCAGTGGGGAATCACCAATAACCAAACTATCCATATCACATTTAAAACCATTAGTTTTACTAATATTCAATCACAGCAGATTCGAATCAAACCATTTTTTTGTCTTTATTAAATCTGAGCCAATAATATTAATAATATTGGCCAATGCATCAACATTTCTGGAGTGCCATAATATGGTGGTATCATCGGCAAATTGTGTAAATTTACCTTTAATATCGATAGTTGACAAATCATTTAGGTATAGAAGAAATAGTACTGGTCCAAGTACTGAACCCTGTGGCACACCTCATTTATTTATACGACTCTTCAAAGATGTTGCACCCACAAATACTCTTTGACTCCTTCCCTTCAAGTATGATTCGAGCCAATCCAGAGCACCACTCCTAAAACCGTAGCATAGAAGCTTACGCAGCAGTATATCATGACGCAATCAAAAGCTTTCGATAAGTCACAAAACACTGCCGCTGCAACCTCCCCTTCCTTGATATTTCTATACACTCCCTCCAACAACGCAAACATAGCATCATTAGTACTTATTGGATTAATTTCAAATTGTGTGCTATAACCAATTGTGGTATAGAGATGAACTAGTAAAATTATGGTACTAATTTAAGATGGCAGATCAAAATGTCGGCCAAATAAAATTTTTATAATCGTGAAGAAAATCACCCTCTTATGTTTTACATATCTTTACATTTTAACGTCCACAGTTCGCGACATAGCTTAAAAACTATTTACCAGATTAACTTCAGATTTTAGTGAAAAATTAAAGGTCATTTGGGGATGACTTGGTAATATTTTGGTAAGGATTCAATATGCCGGCTTAGTGACATGTTCAAGAAATTATTATTTAAAAAAATTATTATCCAATTTATCTCAAATTTTTTTCCTGGTAGGTCAGTCCTTCTACTCTCTGAAGCCCTAGGCAGAGTTGAAAATTTTATTGTATTGTACCGGGAAAACTACGTGAGCTTGTAAATAAACAAAAATGCCAAGAAGAGACCGGGCACGCAGATTCAATTTTTTCAAATGCTACGGATACGTAAAAATTTTCCTGAACAACTTCACCAAGTTTGAAATTTTAATTTTTAATACAGGGCAAATAAAAACCAGCCATGTCAAACTCAAAGTCACTGGTGGGCCGAAAGCATGAAGACCATCGACTAGGTGGGCCGCAAAACCTTATCTTAAAGAAGACAAACTACTGAAAATCGTGAGAAAACGTACTATTTGTCTATTAAATTTCCAACAAAAAGGACATTACAAAAAACTACAAACATTAAATTCTTTTGCCAGATATTTGACATCTTTTGTCTTTAATTAAGTTGTCCATTTGTGGCGCGAATTTATCGGCGGAAATAACTTTTAAAACTGCGTCCAAGTATGCGTCCGTCAATCGCGTTCTTGCGGGAGATTTGTTTCCTTTCATCAAAGAAAATAGTTGTTCACACTTATAGGTACTTCCAAACATTGACAGGATTTTACAGGCAAATTTTCTCATTTCTTGGTACAGAACAGGCAAGTACTTATAAAATTCGAATGTACCAACACTATCAAATTTTTATTATAAATGGGTCTGGGTTACTTCCATTTGCAAGTGAGGGGGAACTTTATCAATATCGATAGTGAAAAGACCAGTAAATAGAGAAAAATTGTTTTATTGGGTCTTAAAATCCTGAAAACGCTTCTCAAATTCTGCCAGAAGATTCTCAATTTTTGGGACACTTGTACTTTCCGGATATGCCTTACAAGTCAGAAAATGTGACAGATTATTCTCTGCTTATTCAGAGGAATGTGAAATAACAGGGGTTAACCAGAGTGATGTCCCCCGAATTTACTTCAGACATATTGAGACTGGTTCAATTGAAAATAGACTCGATAGTTTTATTAGAATACTGGCAAGGAGGAATTCACCAATAACATCAACAATTATAAAGGAAGAAATTCGGGCAGCTCATCACATCGAGGTATCAACTCAAACAATTCGAAAACTGCTACATGAAATAGGCCTGAAAAACAGAAAGCCTCTGTGAATTCTCAAACCTACATAACTGCAGAAACGGACAAGGTTAAATTGGTGTATCGAACAACGGCATTAGAACATCAGTCGATGGAAAAGTGTAATGTTTTCTGATGAATCTAGAAGAATTGAGCAACGCATTCGACCTGGTGAAGGGCCAACAGACTATTAAGTTTTTGAGTTACGTTGTCATGTTATTTTTTCGCATTTCTTTTTTAACTTTTTTTGTCTCCTTGTTGTCGCATTGGTATAGTTTCTTTTGTATGTTTGTTCATAAAAACTCATTTGTATTAACTGTTTATTAGTATTTTTTTTAATGGGCAACAAATCTGTAACTGTGTCCTCAAATGTAAAATAAACTATTTGGTTCTTATAGAATTTCATCTACCCTGTATTAAGTCTCCAAGTTTCAACCCTTGCGATGGCATACTGTAGCTCTAAAATCGGCTTTACTTCTTCTTTACATAATGTGTATACCAAGGCATAAAAATAAAAAATAATAAAGATAAATAATTGAACTTGGCAACACTGTTAAAGAAAATTAACATTAGGATGTACCTCCTTTAGGTACTCAAAAATGATAATAGCTAAGTGTATTTTTTAATGTTTGGGCTTGGATCGTGGGTATAGTAAAACCTTTTTATTTGAAATATCTTTATACAAAAAGCGAAGTTTCGACATTTAATTGTGTCTTTCTCAAGCTAAAAACATTAAATTATGAGAGAAATGTTGGACAATTACACATTTTCTCAGACATGCAAGTACAAAAGAATACCAAAAACTAATATCACAATATATAAATGAGGTACTAGGCTTCCAATCTTATGAAATGGTTGATATTTTATTCTTTAGATGAAACAAACATATTGGAAGATCTATAATGAGAACTAAACAGGACATTTTTTTCAAAAGTCAAATATTATATTCCTAAAAATGTAATTGTCATTATTTTTTAGATAAATTAGGTTGCCAAATATGCGGAGTGAATTTCACAATAACACCAGAAGACCAATTTTTATCACCAAATTGAGACAATTTGGCAGCGATATGAGGGCTGACGTTTGTGAAGCCGTAACATTACCAGTACCTAACAATATATTTTTGTTCACCCTGTATTAAAAATTAAAGTTTCAAATTTGGTCATGTGGTACAGTAAACCTTTACGTATCCGTAGCATATGACAAAATAAAATCTGCATTTTAATTTTGGTTTATTTACATGCTCACGTAATTTTTAGTTTTCCCGGTACAATACAACAACATTTTGATCTCTGCCTAGGGCTTCAGAAAGTAGAACGACTGACCTATCAAGGAAGAAAAGTTTGTTAAAATCGGTTTTAATAATAACAAAAATATATGCATTTGAAATTAATGTTAAAAATAAGTGATGCATTTTAAGTATTGACCTATGTATTAAATAGAAATGAACTGGTAATATTTTGGTATGAATCCAAGACAGCACAACAAAATGTTTAAAAAATTAACCCGAAGGAACTCTTTATAAGATTAATTTCAAATTTTGTGCTTGCATTAAGTGTGATTTAGATATAAACTGGTAAAGTTATGGTACGAATTCAAGATGGCGAAACAAAATGACGGCTAGCATCTAAAGCATCGAAGAAAACCCTACTTTAATTTTTTTTAATTTCGAGATTAATTTACTACCCCTAATTAACTAGATTAGTAATACATTATATGAGCTGTTTTTTGGAAAAGTAAAATATGACAGGTCAATGGTCTTAATGGAAAATTTGAAATCTATATGTAAAATGTACACTAAAAAAATATTTTACAGCTCTAAATTCACCTTAAACAAAGTCTCTCTGTACCTTCTATCAATGTATACCACATAAGCTTAGACCAAAATATTTACTTTCTAATAGGCATTGTAGTATAAATTATATCCGTGTTAAATCCCGTGCAGAAAATATCTGAATCTCTTAATGGTCCCAGATGATGATTATCAGTCAGTAATAGCTCGCAACCGCTTTAGAAATTACAAAAAATGGTCTACTTCATATACCCTGTACTAATGTCAAAAACTAAAATAAAGCTGCTGTTTAATCTCTTGGCGACTGGAAAATGCCACTATTCTGAACCGGATTGGTTTAGCACCCCGTATATAAATTTATAGCACGAAACCATATAACATACTAAAGTCAGCGGCATTTTAAATACCGAATACCGCTTAGGTATAAACGAAAAAGTAGGAATATAATTAATTCTAAGTCCTGCGTATATCGAAGAAAGCAATTATTTCGAATTTACTTCATTAGCCGTTACTAAACGTGCTGGAAGAAATGCTTACTATTAATTATAGGGGAGAAATCTCTTAATAATTAAAACATAAATATACATAGTTTCAAATCTGCACACCATCCATGTATTAATTATTTTGTGTTATAACGACCTTTAATTCTTATATAAAATACTTGCTAAAACTTTATTTGGACATGATTTCTGATATTTCTATAATTTTCGGGAAGTATATCCATTTTCACCACTCCTCAAAGCATTTAAGATAGATAGATCAACAGATATTTGCAAATTTTGAAGTCATTTCGGATTTAAAACATCGCGACTCTGCTTATTATGACATGTCAATCAAAGCTACATAGCTCTGACCAGGCCAACTTGAAAAAGTGGCCAATTCAATGGCAAATGGAAAAATAATGCATTTTTACTCGAAACCAGATTTTACCCAATTCTTCGACTTCGGATAGAAAAAAATATAAATCTTTGTAATGAAGAAAAAAGACGGAATTTTTGATATATTTAATCGTTTTTATCTCAAGAGGTACCGATACGACTTTACGAAGGGCCAAAGAATGGCAAACTCTATTCTTATACGGTACAATTCAAAATTTTCTCAAAATTCACCCTTAACACTGATTGAACTGACTTTTACACCAGTCTCTAGAGAAAATATAGACGTTTCTTTGTGTATTTACTTGATTTGCTTAGGATTACCCGTTCATAACCCACAGGGCCAAACGTAAAACCATTCAGTGGCGGCTCGTCAGGGTAGGCCTCTGAGGCCGCGCCTCACCCCCAAAATAAAGGAAAAAAGAATTTTTTTATATAACTTTTTATCTATTACCAATTAGAAATATACTTTTTAACAGTTTTACAACATAATAACATTAAAAAAAAAAACAAAATATAATCCCATAATAAATATTTTAGAAAATAAATTCTGACCACATCAAAAAACCGACCGTGCAATCCGTGCAAACCCATTCCTAAAGAAAGTGCTCTCGAATGAGGCGAAATAATTTTAGCTTGGAAAGTTTCGACTTCTGACCTATTTATCAACGGCCGGTGCCGATGCCGGCGAGTCACCTGATTACGACAGAGCGGGATGGCGATTGCCGATGCACGCGTTTTCTATTGCATTCTTGAGGCGATAAATCTGTAGCTTGGATATGCTTTTATTGGTTATTTAAATCACATGACTAGCGAAATATTCCAACGGCTTCTTTTTACGTGGTGCGTGCGGCTGAGAAAGAAATAGGAAATAGATTGCGATAATCGCTGATTGAGGGCGTTCTGTCTTTTAAGGTGAATAAATACGCGTGAGTAAGTTTTTGTTTTGTTTTGATTTGGTAAGTTGGACCGTTCCATTTTTTGTATTTGCTTTTTGCTTTTGAAATGAATCCTATTCACGACATTATTGCTTCATTAATTGAAACGCCTTTTTTAAGAAAAAGCGAAACTGAAAAGAAACAGATATTAGGTAGCCGTCCGACGCCGAAAATTTTAGCAATATTTAACGATAAGAGGCAAGGTAAAAAATATTCAAGAACTTTTCAAATATCTTGGTACGAAACTTATAGGTGGCTATGCGGAAGTATTTATAAAGAAAGCTTATATTGTTGGCCTTGTATTTTATTAGGTTGCGTCAAAAATAACTGGAGTTCAGGGGGCGGATATTCGGATTTAGAAAATTTTTCACGAGCAGTAAAATCGCATGAAAGTTCAAGAGAGCATATTAAAAATTCGGTAGCACTTACAAGACTGGAGCAAAATAGGGCGACTATTGCGGATGCACTACAAGAAAATGCAACTCTTAATAAAATTGTTTATAATGAAAATGTTCGAAAAAACCGTTTATTATTAAATTATTTAATTGATGTTACTATTACTTTGGGTAAACAGGACTTGGCATTTCGAGGTCATAATGAAACAACAGATTCTTTTAACCGTGGCAATTTTAAGGAAATATTTGCATGCTTAATAAAAAGAAATGCCGAACTTACTGAACATTGTGCTAAATTTAGTAATATTTTTACGGGACAATCTAAGACTATACAAAATGAACTAATTGGTTGCATACATGACTATATTCAAGAATATATAAAACAAGAAATCAATGACACCGATTGTTGTTTTTTTGGCGTAATTGCGGATGATAGTACTGATATAACAGAAAAATCACAGTGTTCGATAACAGTTAGGTATGTGACCAACGGATCTTTAAAAGAAAGATTTTTAGGATTTTTTGACGTTAGCGATAATAGAACAGCAGAGAGCCTTTTTCATTTAATACAAAACAGCTTAGAGCCTTATGACTTTAAAAATAAATTGGTCGTGCAGTGTTACGATGGGGCTAGTGTTAAGGCAGGTGAAATAAATGGGCTTCAAACAAAAGTTAGATCTATTGCTCCTTTAGCTATGTTTACTCATTGTTGCGCCCACAGATTAAATCTAGTTTTACAACAGGGAACAAAACTGATTACCCAAAGTCGTATATTTTTTGCCACTTTATTAGGAATACCAAATTATTTCCACCAATCACCAAAACGGTCTTTTGTGCTTAATCAGATAGTAGGTAAAAGAATTCCGCGAGCTGTAGAAACGCGGTGGTATACACGGTCTAAAATTTTAAACTTAGTGGCTAATGAATGGGACAATTTAATTATTGTATTTGAAACTATTATTAATGACTTAAGTTCTGGAACAGAATCTATTAATGGTGCAAAAGGATTTCTAAAGCATTTTAATGATTTCGAATTTTGCCTTTTAACGCATATTTATAAACAAATTTTTAGTTGCACTGATGTACTGTTTCAAATATTACAGTTAAAGCATTTAGATATAAATTACTGCATTTCGCAAATAAACCTTGCCAAGCAACGAATTATTGAATTTAGAAACGAGGACCATTTCAAAGAACTTTTCAATATTGCTAAAAAAGCCACTATTCTGCCAACTAACACACGTCGAGGGCAATGTTCTAGCGACTTTGATATTTTTACTAAATATAAAATATTATATTTCGAAATAATAGATTGTATAATTCTTCAATTAGGGACGCGGTTTGAAAATTTAAATAATTTAAATTTCTTTGCTTTAGTCGATTGCACAAAATATTCGGAATATGTTAAATGCTTTCCAGACGACTTATTAAGTAATTTATTAAAAAATTATTCAAACATTTTTGACAGAGATAGATTAAAGAATGAGCTTTCTGTATTGTATAGGGATGAAAAATTTTCAAATTTAGATGTCGAAAAAAGTCTAGCTTTGTTATTTAAAGATTTTAAAGCAATTTTTGCGGAAGCATATAAGCTTTTTAATTTAGTTTTAACTATTCCCGCAACAAGTGTATCGGCCGAACGAAATTTTTCATGTCTTAAACGGATCAAAACCTACCTAAGAAACACAATGACACAAGAACGGCTTTCGGGTTTAGCAATGATGTCAATAGAGCAGGAATTACTGTCAGAACTTAGTGAAGACCAAAACTTTTACGACCAAATTATAGATAAATTTGCAACCTTAAAAGACAGACGTATAGATTTAATGTACAAAAAGTAGTTTTTTATCTTATTTCATACAACTATTTATTTTAAGTTTTAATAAACTAAATTATGTTTTTATTATCGCAATCACCGCTATATTTTAATGATAGGTGTACATATTTTACTTGTTTTGTTTACTTTTTATTTACTTTTTTTAGAGTTTATTTTTTTAGTTTTTAATGGTTTAGTAGGGCTATTGGCGATGACCTCCATTAAAAAAAAAGGTCAACGCGTCGCAGAATAATACCTCATGGGTGACGTGGAAATTTATTCACATTTAAACAAAATTAACCTCATGTAGCCTCACCCTTCAATATACTCACGAGCCGCCACTGAAACCATTGCCAATTCTAATCCATAGAGGCCGTTAGTCAACCCAAAGATAAGTCTTATGTTTACTTGGCTTTCTTTCTAAAAACCTACGCCGCCGATAGAGCAATTAATGTTCGAGTTGAATATTCAGTGCTTCTGCTGCGCATGCAACTATAAACATCTTAACAAACATATATTTTCATCCTGAGCTAACCCAAAAGTCTAGCATGTATTTATTTTCCTCTATTTATTTATAAAATATTCTTGTTAAAACAGGTCTCAGTGCCTAGGATCGTAAGGGATAGGGGTGCGCAAAATGATAATGACTATTATCCTGTCTGTACTACTTCGTTAACAAAACTTGCACTATGTTAAATTACGAAAGTGTTGTAAAGGATAGTATGAAATCTTGTAAATTTAGTCTCAAATTAAATCACTTCCTTAAGTCTCCTGACGTTATTTTCAAACGCCCTCATTTTAAAATTTCTATTCAAGATTCTACAGTATACCGGCAAACAAAAATCCCCTCATAAGTGTTTATGTTGCAAAGGCAAAAACAGCACTAATTTAAACGCTTAACTAGATTTAGCGCTCTAGTATGTCTATATACTCTAACAAAACATACTCGTTACTATATTACTTCTCTAGGCCTGAAACTTTGCTGGTGTAATCTCAGGATTAGCTTCCATTCTTTGTTTATGCCTCATATTTTGAGAAATGTTCAGCAAACCAATTAAACAGGTAAACCTTTTAGAGTGTTCTTGAAGGTCTTAATAATAAGTAAACATTTTAATTTCACTTTTATTATTTGAGTTTTGGTTGTCACTTAAGCGCGTTTACTTTGAAAACGAGACTGATGTTTCAACAGCAGACAAAGCTTTTATTAAACTTTAATTGCATGTTAGTTAGTTAGTTATTTACTATCTGTTTTGGTCAAATCTTGCAAGTAACTTTTGGAGCAATTCGCGTTATGGGAATTGACAGGGATTTGGTATATATACATAACCCCGATGACAATATAATATTATGGTGTCCAATCGTGAATGTCTTATACAGGGTGCGTAAAAAATAATTAACCTTCCATAAACACAGAATTTTTAAAATTTTAAATATGTTCTTAAAAATTTACGGCGTGAGACGTCATCACACTTGAAATAGAGCCTCACGCTATTAAGAAAATATTCAAAATTCAAAAAGTTCTGTGTTTATGCATTTTTAATTATTATGTATTTACTTTTAATTTCAATATTTTATGAATAAAAGTTTTTTTTTTTAAATATTTTTAACATATATTTTATTTAGATTATACTTTGTGAATTAATAAACATTTGATTTTCAATTATGCGCCCTCTTGTTTGTTCAATAATTGCTGTCAGCCACTTTGAACTGTGCGTGCTCTCTTCTTCTGCACTGTGAGTTTGAAATAAATAAATGAGTAATTAACAAAATAAAATTTAGGCTTTTATTTTATTATGTAATTCGAAATAATCTTAAAAATCACTAAGTATTCTGTAGGAAACAACTGGTAAAATTTTGGTACCAATCCAATATGGCGCAACAAAATGGCTCAATAAAATATGTAAAAATTCAACCTGAAAAACTAGTTAATGGACTGATTTCAAATTATGTGCCATAACTAAATATGGTATAGAGATAAAACGAGTAAAGCTGTTGCACTAGGTTTTACATATCTTCACATTTTAGCATTCCTAGATCCCAAAAAATATGTTTTATCAATTCCGTCGGTCCATCTATAGGTTCGTCTGTCTGCCTGTCAGTTCGCGGCAACTACTTATCAGATATCTAATCACACTTTGGTGTAAGATCTATAATACGTTGTTCGAAATTTTATAAGAAGTCGTGTGAGGTATAAGAGGGTGGGCGGTAGATACACCCTGTTCAGAGTTCCGATCTCTTTGAAGGTTAATCACAGAGACTGAAAAAATATTCTTGTTACAATAGCCGCACACGGCTATTGTTACTACTGACAATTTCGAAATTTGTGTTTTTTTTTACCTTCAAAGTGCTCTAGCTCGTTAACGGTACGCCAGGGAATACGCTTCTATATGATCGATCGTAGAGGATAAATGGGCGCTTCTTTTGGGCCTATAGTAAGTCGACAGTGGCGTCGGATAGGAGCACTTTTTTAGAAACCCCAATGATTTCTCGTCCAAAAATCTCAAACAAGTTCGTTAGGATGCCTATACCTCTAATGACGAGAACACGGTCGAAATGCAGAAAAACTAAAAAAAAAACTGTTTCTGACTTTTTAAGTTTTTTTTTTAATATTTTTAACATATATTTTATTTAGATTATACTTTGTGAATTAATAAACATTTGATTTTCAATTATGCGCTCTCTTGTTTGTTCAATAATTGCTGTCAGCCACTTTTAACTGTGCGTGCTCTCTTTTTCTGCACTGTGAGTTAATAAATAAATGAGTAATTAACAAAATAAAATTAACTATTATATTTAGGCTTTTATTTTATTATGTAATTCGAAACAATCTTAAAAATTACTAATCGAAATATTTCTAAAAAACTACTTATCCGGTTTATCTCAAATTTTGCACAAAAATCAAGTATTATGTAGGAATCAACTGGTAAAATTTTGGTACCAATCCAATATGGCGCAACGAAATGGCGGCTCAATAAAATATGTAAAAATTCAACCTGAAAAACTGTTTAACAAATTATGTGCCATAACTAAATATGGTATAGAGATAAAACTAGTAAAACTGTTGCACTAGGTTTTACATATCTTCACATTTTAGCATTCCTAGATCCCAAAAAATATGTTTTATCAATTCCGTCGGTCCGTCTATAGGTTCGTCTGTCTGCCTGTCAGTTCGCGGCAACTACTTATCAGATATCTAATCACACTTTGGTGTAAGATCTATAATACGTTGTTCGAAATTTTATAAGAAGTCGTGTGAGGTATAAGAGGATGGGCGGTAGATACACCCTGTTCAAAGTTCCGATCTCTTTCAAGGTTAATCACAGAGACTGAAAAAATATTCTTGTTACATTAGCCGCACACGGCTATTGTTACTACTGACAATTTCGAAATTTGTGTTTTTTTTTACCTTCGAAGTGTTCTAGCTCGTTAACGGTACGTCAGGGAATACGCTTCTATCGGATCGATCGTAGAGGATAAATGGGCACTTCTTTTGGGCTTATAGTAAGCCGACAGTGGCGTCGGATAGGGGCACTTTTTTAGAAACCCCAATGATTCAAAATGCAGATCGCTATGGTTAATTTTTCGAGGTGGGGCATTTTATTTCAGATTTCTCGTTCAAAAATCTCAAACAAGTTCGTTAGGATGCCTATACCTCTAATGACGAGAACACGGTCGAAATGCAGAAAAACTAAAAAAAACTGTTTCTGACTTCTTAATTTTCCCATATTTCACTATTTTTTTTGAGAAGAGTATCGAGGGCGGAATTTGTCCCAAGTTCTAAAGTTTCCCCGAGGGATTCAAAAACCAAATCGCCAAAATTACGCTCGGATTTATACAGCCATTTAAAAATAAAATTGTAATGTTCTACCCACAAATGTCGATATGGTTTTACGTTTGGCTCTGTAGCATATGAACGGTTGATCCTAGGTGAATCCAGTAATTACACAAAGAAACGCCTATATTCCTCTAGAGACTGGTGTAAAAATCAGCTCGGGCAGTATTAAGGGTGAATTTTGAGAATTTTTTTAATTGTAACGTGTAACGAATTCTGGCTGTTATTCTGTGGGCCTTCGTAAAGTCGTCCTGGGATAAAAAACGATTAATTATATCAAAAATTCCATCTTTCCTTGCAAGACACAAATTTACATTTTTTTGATCCCAAATCGAAAAACTGGGTAAAATCTAGTTTCTAGTAAAAATGCATTATTTTCCATTTGTCATTGAATTTACCACTTTTTCAAGTTGGCCAGCTGTGTAGCTTTGATTGACATGTCACAAAAATCAGTTTGACAGGGTCGCGATGTTTTTAATCCGAAATGTCTTCAAAATTGATCTATCTATTTTAAATGCTTCGAGGAGTGATGGAAATGGACATATATCTCGAAAAGTATAGAAACATCAAGAATCCTGTCAAAATATATTATAAATATATAAAATAGTTATAAAAAGTATTTTATGTACGAAATGAAGGTGGTTTTTAATACAAAATAATAAATATATGGATGGTGTGAAGGCTTAAAGGTATGCATATTTATCGTTTTAATTATTAAGTGATTTCTCCCTTTTAGGTAATAGTAAGCAATGTTTGTTTTTTCAGTATGTTTAGTAACGACTAGTAAAGTATTTTCTGTTTTATACCCATGATATTCGTTATTTAAAGTATCGCTGACTTTAGTATGTTATATATACGGGGCGTTAAAGCAATCCGGTCCAGAGCAGTGGGATTTTCCAGTCACCGGGGGATTTAACAGCAGCTTTAATTTAATTTTTGACTTTAAGTACTGGGTATATATGAAGTCGCCACTCTTTGTAAATTCTAAAGCTGTTGTGAACTATTATGCTTATACTGACTGCTAATCATCATCAGTGAGCATTAAGGATTTCAGATGTTTTACATATTATGGGGTATGATAGCGTTTTAGGCGTATTACAAACTAAACATAGATAGGGTTTTAGTTGTTTAAGGCATTCTAAATCGAGAGCTGTAAAATGTTTTCTTATTGTAAATTTTAGAGGATTCAAAATATTTATTTGCCATTAAGATCATTAACCTATCATATATTTACTTTAATATATAACAGCCTGCATATATTTTTAATATAATGTATAGGATATTCAGGGTATTGTAACCGCGAATTGTTTTGAAAAATATAAGCTGGATTTTTTCCGGCGTTTTAGAGAACTTAGAAAATGAAAAACCTATTTGTAGAAGGAAAATGATAATGCATGTACGAATATGCTTCAAATTTGCTCCAAAAATAGTATTGGTCAAAGTTTCGCAAGAATTAGATTTTCTGAGGCTTTGGGTATAGATCTTCGATATTTTTAAGGGTTATAATAACGTAAAAAATTGTATTTTGACAAAGCAGAAACCGCTAACAGTTTAATTGAAAACAGATATAGGTAACTAAAATAATTGTTTTGACATCGAAAAATTGTGGAAGTCATTGACGTAAATACTGGATTTTTTTCGTTTACCTGTATTTTAAAATTTATTTAATACAATTTTTTTACTTATATACAACATATAAGTAATATTTTGAAAAACGGCGAAATACCTCAAATTTATATTAATTTTTGTATATAAAATTTGTTTTTTCTATACAAGGTAGATCAAAAATTATGAGGCAGCGTTCAGAAAACAAAAAAAAAATAAACAAAAAAAATATCTTTTATCTTTTCTTATTTTTTGTGTATATAAAACAATTTTTTCAAATATACAATGTATTCCAGAAACATTAAACTTACCTAAAAAATCGTGAAACACATTTATTCTATAATTTTGTACATATAAACATGTTTTCCACTATTCAGGGTAGCTTAGAAGGATGAAAGAGCTCATTTAAACGAAATAAAAAATGTTTTTCAAAAAAATATTATACAGGGTAACCCTTCGGAATAAAAGCATCCCTTAAACAAACAAATATGTTTTATATGCATACCACTTAGCTTTTTTAAAAAACGGTAGAACAGGACAAACCTATTTTCTTTTTTTTTGCACACAAAAGCAATTTTTTGAGAGGTTCACTTTAAGGAGATGAAACAGCTCCATAAAAACAAAATTAAAATTTTAGGTTAGGAGAAGATATTTTTTTTTTAATTTTAGGAGGTTTAAAATATCGATTTTGGGGATTCCAAGTTAGATAGAATATTTGATATTTTCAATAAAAATATTTGACAGTTGCCGAAGCAAATTTTGAGTCCAACATTTAAACGGTATTTGAATCGTATTTGTTTAGGAGTTTGCGTCTTACATAATATATTAGATATACCTACATATTTTTACATTTAGAATTGACAGCTGTAAAACTGTCAAAAACATAATATGGATCTGAAGCCTTATTTTCAAGTCAAATTATTAATTCATACTCTAGCGGCTATTGTTTCATCCTGCCCAAAAGAACAGGATGTCAATATATATATATATATATATATATATATATATATATATATATATATATATATATATGTGTTGATATTTACTCATTCACGGATGGAAAAATACAATGTTTTCATTCCGGGTGTACATCCGTTCACTACTGTCGTTCTGAAAAGAACAGTTTTGCTGACGTTTCGCCAAAATCACATTTGGCATTCCCGAAGTTTTCTTTCTCGCGTCCGAATAGAGACCGAAGTGTTGGTGACTGCGCTGCTTCCTTTTATACCCCCACTCGGGGCCGAAGGTTATATCTGCGCAGGTGTTGGTCGTTATTTATGTTTTCCGGGTGGTGCTGTTGTTGTTGCGCTAATTGCGCTTGAGTTTTTGCGATTTTAGATTTGTCGATTATTGTCTTCCATACTGTTGGTAGTTTTAATGATTCGTCCCTTTTATTCAAATCACCTTGTTTTTCAATTTCTATGGCTTCTCGGATTATTCTGGTCTTATAATGTTCTATATTGGCAATCTCCCTACACCCATCGAAATTTATTTTATGGCCGGTTTCCTGATGATGTAGGAATAAAGCTGAGGTTGTTTGTTTATTTCTGATGCTGAGTTTATGCTCTTCCACTCTTGCTGATATTCGCCTGTTAGTTTGCCCCACGTACAACTTTTCACAGTCCTGGCACGGAATACTGTATATTCCGTGGTTTTCCAGTTTGATTTTATCTTTTGGGTTTCCAAGTAGTTTACCTATAGTTGTTTGTGGCTTGTGTATTGTTGGTATGTTGTGTTTCCTAAGAATTCTTCCGATTCTGTCTTTTGTTCCTTTTACATATGGTAAGACTACTCGTTGCTTTCCCGGTTCATAATTTTTGTTGTTCGTTGTTCGGGAAACCTGTGCATTAACAGCTTTCTCTATGGTGCGGTTTGTGTAGCCATTTTTCTCTAAAGCACTAGATATTACCTTATGTTCGTTTTGTCTCGTCTGTGAAATTATGCAACCAACTGTAGAAAAAGCTGATTCATTTGTAAAAAACTCGGAGCATTTCACTCGAATTATACAAGATATCGTCCTTGAAAAAAACGATATCATAGCAAGCCTAGATGTCAAAGCATTGGACAAGATTGCTATGAACGAGGATTTCCAGGCACATATAATAAAACTCTCGGAGCATTACCTCAAAAATACTTATTTTTCATTCAACGGGCAAATGTATAAACAAATGGATGGTGCTCCAATGGGGTCCTCGCTATCACCAGTAGTCGCGAATTTATTTATGATATACTTCGAAAAAGAAACTCTTGAGAAAGCAAGTTTAAAGCCCAAATTATGGATTCGTTATGTGCATGACATATTTATTATATGACAACATGGTCATGCAGAGCTCAAAAAAATTTTGACTCACGTAAATTCAATCCACTCCAGAATACAATTTACTCTAGAGCTAGAGGAAAACAACAAACTACCATTTTTAGATGTTTTGGTCACCGAACTGCATAACGGACATTTCGAATACACCGTGTATAGAAAACCAACACATACAGACAGATATTTAAATGCAAAATCACATCATCACCCAGCACAAATTCAAGCTGTGGCAAATACCCTAATATCCAGATCCGTGCGATTAACTGAAACACAGACGAGACAAAACGAACTTAAGGTAATATCTAGTGCTTTAAAGAAAAATGGCTACACAAATCGCACCATAGAGAAAGCTATTAACGCACAGGTTTCCCGAACAACGAACAACAAAAATTATGAACCGAGAAAGCAACGAGTAGTCTTACCATATGTAAAAGGCACAACAGACAGAATCGGAAGAATTCTTAGGAAACACAACATACAAACCACACACAAGCCACAAACAACTATAGTTAAACTACTTGGAAACCCAAATGATAAAATCAAACTGGAAAACCACGGTGTATACAGTATTCCGTACCAGGACTGTGAAAAGTTGTACGTAGGACAAACTAACAGGCGAATATCACCAAGAGTAGAAGAGCATAAACTCAGCATCAGAAATAAACAAACAACCTCAGCTTTAATCCTACATCATCAGGAAACCGGCCATAAAATAAATTTCGATGAGTATAGGGAGGTTGCCGATATAGAACATTATAAGACCAGAATAATCCGAGAAGCCATAGAAATTGAAAAACAAGGTGATTTGAATAAAAGGGACGAATCATTAAAACTACCAACAGTATGGAAGACAATAATCGACAAACCTAAAATCGCAAAAACTCAAGCGCAATTAGCGCATCAACAACAGCACCACCCGGAAAACATAAATAATGACCAACGCCTGCGCAGACATAACCTTCGGTCCTGAGTGGGGGTATAAAAGAAAGCGTCGCAGTCACCAACACGCGAGAAAGAAAGCTTCGAAAATGCCAAATGTGGTTTTGGCGAAACGTCAGCAAAACTATTCTTTTCAGAACGACAGTAGTGAACGGATGTACACCCGGAATGAAACATATATATATATATATATATATATATATATATATATATATATATATATATATATATATATATATTATAACGTGAACTCTGATGTTATAAAACCCACGTTATAAAGAGTTCTTACGTAAGTGCAATAATAAAAGTTTGCACTTACGACCCGTTGGCTAGCTTATACGGTAGTTCGGCTTTGGGGGAGTTCAAAATTTTCAATCCTTTTCCTTGGTGTATGAAGGAGGCAAGTGAAAATTATAAATATGAAAGAAGGGCGCCAACACACGTAAAACAGAATTTACTGCACCGCCTTCATACACCCCTTACCCGTGTGTTCGTAAAGGTACTGAAACAAACAGTAAAACACTATTTAATATTATGATTTGCTTTATTTAAAAAAAACCTGTTTATGAGAGAATGTAGTTTAAATTGTTTATAAATAGAAATATGTGTGGTAATTTGAAAAAGATAAATTGATCAATAAAAGGTACTACTGTAATATAAAGCTTTTTTAAAAATCTCACCAACTGGCAGGAAAACTGGAGTTACTGGGGCCTGGTTGTTGGGCTAGAGGTAAAATTCCAACACCTCTTCGGTAAAGAGGGGGCTCTTTCTTAATGTAGAATTACTGCTTCAACTTCAAAGGTAACCCCAACCTTTAGGGTTATTTGCTTCAACCAATTGTTTCTCATGAAAAGTACCTCACAATCATGTGGGTGCAAAAATGTTCAAAATGCTTTAAAGGATATAAAAAGCAAACGTGCGCTAAGATGCAAGGTTTTAATAGCAATGTGCTATGTGCTAATAAGTTCAATGTGCACTAAAATGTGCTATTTGCTATGTGGCCGCTGAGCTGTAAAAAGGAGAAAAAATCCATTGTAACCTATTGTTTAAATTAAAATTAAATGAAAGAACCTTGCTAAATAAATTAAAATAATAATTACCTGGCTGTTATTTGACCACTGTTTAACACAAAATTTAAAATAACTATAAAACAGGACCAGCCTTTTTAAAGGTAGTTTTACGGCCACAGTCAAAACGAAATAGCTCGAACTCGTTCCAAGACGATTTTTAGCTAAGGTTTAGTAAGAAAAAAAGGTTTAAAAAAAAAGGTAGGAATTTGGCCAAAAAACTAAACTGTTGAAAGTGCTCCATGCAAAACTTGATTTTAATGTCCCTATATTTTGTCCCTTTCCCCCTTATTTATTTGACAAAAATAAAAGATTTTTAAAAAGATTGGCAACTCAGAATACATTATTTATTACAATAAATCTTAATATACATTCAATTTAAATATTTATTTTTGAATAATTTATGTTATTTTTTAATATTTTCCTCTAATCTTTACGTAAGCCTCGTCCTAAATAATTAAATCTTTAAAATGTTAGGTTTTTACAAAAATGAAATTAAAGTGGTCGGACGGAATCGTATGGCTTTTAGTCATTCATGGAAAAGGCCAAAGCAAGGATTTTAGCGTCGCCGCACACAGTAAAACGTCAAACTTTGTTGTCACTTAACCCAATTTATAAAACGAAAATAAACAAGGCTTTTTAAACCAACCATTTGGAGAACTACTTAAATAAATAACACAAACCCTTGTTTAATGAACCCCTGACATGTGTTTACCGGACATTTAACAATATAGGTAACATCTTAAACTACATTTTATCAAAAGGACAAATCATTTAATGAACTGAACGAGATTTAAAAGGCGACAAACGAAATCGGAGGTATATACCAAATGTTTCTAATTTATGTAGCGTTACCAGGCTACAATGGAAATATTGGAAATATCTTGTTTAGTTTGTATCGCAACAGCTCATACCCAACTAGGTTTTTTATAACGGATTTGTTTCTGATCAAAATTATGTCAAGGTAAGATAATAGAAAAACTATAGGTGAATGAACATCTAATAATGAAATTCTTATAAAAATATGGCCCTTTTATGTGTGGGCATTAAAGAAAGCTTCAACAACCAGACCCTCAGCATCTGTAAATATAAAACATAAAATGTATATAATATACCAAGCTGTCAGTCATACAATATTAAGTACTTATAATAATGAAAATAGTCAAAGAATCTAAATAACTTCCAAAAACTTAGTTCCTGACATCTTGGTAAATGACAAAATATAATTAGCAAAATCATAATTAGTTACCGTAAAAGTGTAACGTTACAATATATGTATATATCTATAGTAATAATAATAATAATATAGTAATAAATAGCACTACCACCACTTCTAGCTAACCGATTCTGCCTTACCAATGAGTATCCTAGAAATCCTAGAATTTTTAATTCCTAAGACCCGATACTGCTATCCAACCAGGTTTCTGTTACACCCACCGCATCATAATCAGCAATTTTCACAATCACACATCTTTTCTCAATTCTGTCGGCCTCTCTGCCTGTCGGTCTGTCTTGACTTCAAATTTTGGTCGAAATTTAAGGGTCATATGGGGACGACATGATAACATTTTTGTAAAAATCCAATACGGCAAAACAAAATGGCGGCCCAGTGAAATGTTAAAGAAATTATTACTAAGAAACTATCTTAGTAACTTATCCAATTTATCTAAAATTTTGAAGGAAAATCAAGTATTATTAGGAAGCAACTGGTAAAATTTTGGTACGGACTGCTGAACAAAATGGCGGTTTAAAAAATATTTCAAAATTCAGTCTGAAAAATTCTTTAATGGACTGATTTCAAATTGTATGCCATAACTAATTGTGGCACCTAGATGACCTAGTAAAACTGTGATACTAATTTAAGATAGCGGATCAAAATGGCGGCCACATAAATCCTTTGTAATTTTAAAAAAAATCACCCTTTCAGATTTTACATATTTTCACGGTTTAGCGTCTCTAGATGTCAAAAAATATGTTTTATCAATTCCGTTGGTCCGTCTGTTGATTTGTCTGTCAGTTCGCGACATAGCTTAAAAGCTGCTTATCTGAATGACTTCAAATTTTGGTCAAAAATTATGGGTCATACGGGGATGACCTGGCAATATTTTGGTAAAAATCTAATATGCCGGAACTACTTATCCAATTTATCTCAAATTTTGTATAAAAATCAAGTATTATGTAGGAATCAAGTGACAAAATTTTTGTAGGAATCCAAGATGGCGGAATAAAATAGCGGTTTAATAAAATATTTAAAAATTCAGCCTGAAAAACTACTTAATGCACTGATTTCAAATTGTGTGTCATAATTAATTGTGGTATAGAGAAGAACTAGTAAAACTCTGGTACCATTTCAAAATGGCGACCAAATAAAATCACCCTGTGGGGTGTTTACATATTTTCAGATTTTGGCGTTCCTAGATGCCAAAATATATTTTTATCAATTCCGTCGCTGCGTCTCTCAGTTCGCGGCAAAGTTTAAAAACTAGTCTTCAGAGTGACTTCAAGTTTTAGTCAAAATTAAGGGTCATATGGAGATGACCTGGTAATATTTTGGTAAAAATGGAAAAAAATATGTCGGAACAAGATGACGGCCTAGAGAAACATTAAAAACATAATTTTTAAATTTGTTCAGACTATTTGTTGCGTTTAGATTGACAAACAAATTTTTTTTTTCAAGTTGCGAAAAAGCCAAAAAAGATTTTTTGTTGTCAAAAAAATTATTACTACAAAAATATCCAATTTCCTCAAATTTTGCACAAAAAACAAGTGTAATTAATTAAAATAAAAATGAACTGGTAACATGTTGGTATGAATATAAGATAGCAAAACAAAATGGCGGCCTAATAAGATATTTAAAAAATCGGCCTGAAAAACTACCTATTAGATTAATTTTGAAATGTATGCAAGCATTAAGTGTAATATAGAGATAAATTGATAAAATTATGGTACGAATTCAAGGTGGCGGGGCAAAATATATTTTTTTTAAATCCACGCAAAAAAATCTTATCTTACCAATTGAGTGTGATATAATGATAAACTAGTACGAATTCAACATGACGTAACAAAATGGCGGCGTGTGTCAATGTAAAAAATACTTGTTGAATTTACTTTAAATAATGCTCAAAAATAAAGTATGGCGCAGGTAGAAACTGGTAAATTATTAGTAAGAATCTAATATTATGGAACAAAATGGCGCCCACCAAAAATGTTTGAAAATATTGTATATATGTGTTGTTACATGACTATGTACTCAATTAAATTGACCGATTTTTATTCTTAAAATACTTAAAGCATTTGTTTAGTTGAATAGCGGAAATACCTTTTTTTATACCTAAATTAACTGCATAAAAATATTGGGAGCACAGTCATATAATTGAAGGCTGTTTGATTAAATGCTCTGACATCTAGTTACTCCCTAATATAAAGGAGATACTCAAATAGAATCGTAATCTTATTCGAATTCAACCTTTTTATATTTTAAAATAAAGCAATGAAATAAACGGGAACGGAAAAATAACGGCCGCTCTTCTTGCTTCCTTTTTGTTTCTGTTACTTCCTTTTCTTTGGGTAACTTATTAAATGCCTGTGCTGAAACGTGGGATTTATAAAGTATATAAATGTATATATACAATTTTAACACGATACTAAAATCTATTGGCGGGTTCTTCAAAAAGGAAAACATTATACAGCTAGAATAATACTACTGAGAAAATCAAAACCACAATTCACTGCAAACTTGAATTGTATGCCTCATATACCCTAATCATTTTTATGCTCTATATGCGGCTTCAGTATATCACGGGAGAGTTTCTACCCCATAAATAAAGAAAAGGGTTTTACAATTGACCTTTAAATCTAAAACAGCACCGCCGAATAAAATACTTTACTAAACTATTCAGTCTGATGGAATTTCTAGTACGATTGCCTGCATTCCTTCGTATCGCTTCTGTGCACTAAACAATTTTTGGTCACGTTTTACTCTTTTATTTGGAAAACATTTTTCTTTCAGTGGATCTTTTAGAATTAAGTTGTGTATCGTTACTGATTAATTAAAATGCAAACTATAAGTAATCAAAAACTGAGCTGCAACAAGTTTAATAGATATTTACGATACAAGTGGGATAAAAGCGTTGTGTGGTTACACACGCGTATGTTAATAACGATGTATCATACGTGTGTCGTAGAAAATTTAATCTGCGATCGTTTAAAATGTTATCGGAGTTATAAGATAATTTACATTTTCGTGAAAAGCAATATTTAAAAACAAATTACCTCTGTTACCTGTACTTGCTGTACCATGGCAACCAAGTAGCCAAGTTTTTGCTTAAAAACATTAGGAAGTAATGCTGTCAAACAATTTGTAATTTATCACAACACATTCTGCCTAAAAAATCACTGGCAAAATATGAGTTGGCCTACTCCCGGTATCAGAAATGGTGTGAAGAAAAGAACATAAAAACTATCTCCAGTAAGAAGGCATTGTTAGCCTTTTTTAATGATCCAAAATTCAAAAACCATCCTCTCTTTGGGCATACTATTCAATGTTGCGGAGGGTGATGTCTATTAGAAAAAATGTGGATATTAATAAATACTCGCATTTAATTGTGTTTTTAAAAAGAAAGTCGGAAGAATATAGACCTACAAAATCGAAGATATTAAGGAAAAACGATATTGGTGTTTTTCTGCAGGAAGCTGATGATAATAAGTTTTTTATGGCGAAAGTAGCACTTGTTGGCCTAGCAGGAGCAGGTAGAAGAGAAAACTCACTCTTGGAAAATCTCCAGTGAGAAGGCATTGTTAGCCTATTTTAATGATCTATCCAAAATTCAAAAACCATCCTCTCTTGGGGCATACTATTCAATGTTGCGGAGTGTGATGTCTATTAGAAAAAATGTGAATATTAATAAATACTCGCATTTAATTGCGTTTTTAAAAAGAAAACCGGAAGAATATAGACCTACAAAATCGAAGATATTAAGGAAAAACGATATTGGTGTTTTCCTGCAGGAAGCTGATGATAATAAGTTTTTTATGGCGAAAGTAGCACTTGTTGGCCTAGCAGGAGCAGGTAGAAGAGAAAGCTGACAAACTCACTCTTGGAAAATCTCCAGTGAGAAGGCATTGTTAGCCTATTTTAATGATCTATCCAAAATTCAAAAACCACCCTCTCTTTGGGCATACTATTCAATGTTGCGGAGTGTGATGTCTATTAGAAAAAATGTGAATATTAATAAATACTCGCATTTAATTGCGTTTTTAAAAAGAAAACTGGAAGAATATAGACCTACAAAATCGAAGATATTAAGGAAAAACGATATTGGTGTTTTCCTGCAGGAAGCTGATGATAATAAGTTTTTTATGGCGAAAGTAGCACTTGTTGGCCTAGCAGGAGCAGGTAGAAGAGAAAGCTGACAAACTCACTCTTGGAAAATCTCCAGTGAGAAGGCATTGTTAGCCTATTTTAATGATCTATCCAAAATTCAAAAACCACCCTCTCTTTGGGCATACTATTCAATGTTGCGGAGTGTGATGTCTATTAGAAAAAATGTGAATATTAATAAATACTCGCATTTAATTGCGTTTTTAAAAAGAAAACTGGAAGAATATAGACCTACAAAATCGAAGATATTAAGGAAAAACGATATTGGTGTTTTCCTGCAGGAAGCTGATGATAATAAGTTTTTTATGGCGAAAGTAGCACTTGTTGGCCTAGCAGGAGCAGGTAGAAGAGAAAGCTGACAAACTCACTCTTGGAAAATCTCCAGTGAGAAGGCATTGTTAGCCTATTTTAATGATCTATCCAAAATTCAAAAACCACCCTCTCTTTGGGCATACTATTCAATGTTGCGGAGTGTGATGTCTATTAGAAAAAATGTGAATATTAATAAATACTCGCATTTAATTGCGTTTTTAAAAAGAAAACCGGAAGAATATAGACCTACAAAATCGAAGATATTAAGGAAAAACGATATTGGTGTTTTCCTGCAGGAAGCTGATGATAATAAGTTTTTTATGGCGAAAGTAGCACTTGTTGGCCTAGCAGGAGCAGGTAGAAGAGAAAGCTGACAAACTCACTCTTGGAAAATCTCCAGTGAGAAGGCATTGTTAGCCTATTTTAATGATCTATCCAAAATTCAAAAACCACCCTCTCTTTGGGCATACTATTCAATGTTGCGGAGTGTGATGTCTATTAGAAAAAATGTGAATATTAATAAATACTCGCATTTAATTGCGTTTTTAAAAAGAAAACCGGAAGAATATAGACCTACAAAATCGAAGATATTAAGGAAAAACGATATTGGTGTTTTCCTGCAGGAAGCTGATGATAATAAGTTTTTTATGGCGAAAGTAGCACTTGTTGGCCTAGCAGGAGCAGGTAGAAGAGAAAGCTGACAAACTCACTCTTGGAAAATCTCCAGTGAGAAGGCATTGTTAGCCTATTTTAATGATCTATCCAAAATTCAAAAACCACCCTCTCTTTGGGCATACTATTCAATGTTGCGGAGTGTGATGTCTATTAGAAAAAATGTGAATATTAATAAATACTCGCATTTAATTGCGTTTTTAAAAAGAAAACCGGAAGAATATAGACCTACAAAATCGAAGATATTAAGGAAAAACGATATTGGTGTTTTCCTGCAGGAAGCTGATGATAATAAGTTTTTTATGGCGAAAGTAGCACTTGTTGGCCTAGCAGGAGCAGGTAGAAGAGAAAGCTGACAAACTCACTCTTGGAAAATCTCCAGTGAGAAGGCATTGTTAGCCTATTTTAATGATCTATCCAAAATTCAAAAACCACCCTCTCTTTGGGCATACTATTCAATGTTGCGGAGTGTGATGTCTATTAGAAAAAATGTGAATATTAATAAATACTCGCATTTAATTGCGTTTTTAAAAAGAAAACCGGAAGAATATAGACCTACAAAATCGAAGATATTAAGGAAAAACGATATTGGTGTTTTCCTGCAGGAAGCTGATGATAATAAGTTTTTTATGGCGAAAGTAGCACTTGTTGGCCTAGCAGGAGCAGGTAGAAGAGAAAGCTGACAAACTCACTCTTGGAAAATCTCCAGTGAGAAGGCATTGTTAGCCTATTTTAATGATCTATCCAAAATTCAAAAACCACCCTCTCTTTGGGCATACTATTCAATGTTGCGGAGTGTGATGTCTATTAGAAAAAATGTGAATATTAATAAATACTCGCATTTAATTGCGTTTTTAAAAAGAAAACCGGAAGAATATAGACCTACAAAATCGAAGATATTAAGGAAAAACGATATTGGTGTTTTCCTGCAGGAAGCTGATGATAATAAGTTTTTTATGGCGAAAGTAGCACTTGTTGGCCTAGCAGGAGCAGGTAGAAGAGAAAGCTGACAAACTCACTCTTGGAAAATCTCCAGTGAGAAGGCATTGTTAGCCTATTTTAATGATCTATCCAAAATTCAAAAACCACCCTCTCTTTGGGCATACTATTCAATGTTGCGGAGTGTGATGTCTATTAGAAAAAATGTGAATATTAATAAATACTCGCATTTAATTGCGTTTTTAAAAAGAAAACCGGAAGAATATAGACCTACAAAATCGAAGATATTAAGGAAAAACGATATTGGTGTTTTCCTGCAGGAAGCTGATGATAATAAGTTTTTTATGGCGAAAGTAGCACTTGTTGGCCTAGCAGGAGCAGGTAGAAGAGAAAGCTGACAAACTCACTCTTGGAAAATCTCCAGTGAGAAGGCATTGTTAGCCTATTTTAATGATCTATCCAAAATTCAAAAACCACCCTCTCTTTGGGCATACTATTCAATGTTGCGGAGTGTGATGTCTATTAGAAAAAATGTGAATATTAATAAATACTCGCATTTAATTGCGTTTTTAAAAAGAAAACCGGAAGAATATAGACCTACAAAATCGAAGATATTAAGGAAAAACGATATTGGTGTTTTCCTGCAGGAAGCTGATGATAATAAGTTTTTTATGGCGAAAGTAGCACTTGTTGGCCTAGCAGGAGCAGGTAGAAGAGAAAGCTGACAAACTCACTCTTGGAAAATCTCCAGTGAGAAGGCATTGTTAGCCTATTTTAATGATCTATCCAAAATTCAAAAACCACCCTCTCTTTGGGCATACTATTCAATGTTGCGGAGTGTGATGTCTATTAGAAAAAATGTGAATATTAATAAATACTCGCATTTAATTGCGTTTTTAAAAAGAAAACCGGAAGAATATAGACCTACAAAATCGAAGATATTAAGGAAAAACGATATTGGTGTTTTCCTGCAGGAAGCTGATGATAATAAGTTTTTTATGGCGAAAGTAGCACTTGTTGGCCTAGCAGGAGCAGGTAGAAGAGAAAGCTGACAAACTCACTCTTGGAAAATCTCCAGTGAGAAGGCATTGTTAGCCTATTTTAATGATCTATCCAAAATTCAAAAACCACCCTCTCTTTGGGCATACTATTCAATGTTGCGGAGTGTGATGTCTATTAGAAAAAATGTGAATATTAATAAATACTCGCATTTAATTGCGTTTTTAAAAAGAAAACCGGAAGAATATAGACCTACAAAATCGAAGATATTAAGGAAAAACGATATTGGTGTTTTCCTGCAGGAAGCTGATGATAATAAGTTTTTTATGGCGAAAGTAGCACTTGTTGGCCTAGCAGGAGCAGGTAGAAGAGAAAGCTGACAAACTCACTCTTGGAAAATCTCCAGTGAGAAGGCATTGTTAGCCTATTTTAATGATCTATCCAAAATTCAAAAACCACCCTCTCTTTGGGCATACTATTCAATGTTGCGGAGTGTGATGTCTATTAGAAAAAATGTGAATATTAATAAATACTCGCATTTAATTGCGTTTTTAAAAAGAAAACCGGAAGAATATAGACCTACAAAATCGAAGATATTAAGGAAAAACGATATTGGTGTTTTCCTGCAGGAAGCTGATGATAATAAGTTTTTTATGGCGAAAGTAGCACTTGTTGGCCTAGCAGGAGCAGGTAGAAGAGAAAGCTGACAAACTCACTCTTGGAAAATCTCCAGTGAGAAGGCATTGTTAGCCTATTTTAATGATCTATCCAAAATTCAAAAACCACCCTCTCTTTGGGCATACTATTCAATGTTGCGGAGTGTGATGTCTATTAGAAAAAATGTGAATATTAATAAATACTCGCATTTAATTGCGTTTTTAAAAAGAAAACCGGAAGAATATAGACCTACAAAATCGAAGATATTAAGGAAAAACGATATTGGTGTTTTCCTGCAGGAAGCTGATGATAATAAGTTTTTTATGGCGAAAGTAGCACTTGTTGGCCTAGCAGGAGCAGGTAGAAGAGAAAGCTGACAAACTCACTCTTGGAAAATCTCCAGTGAGAAGGCATTGTTAGCCTATTTTAATGATCTATCCAAAATTCAAAAACCACCCTCTCTTTGGGCATACTATTCAATGTTGCGGAGTGTGATGTCTATTAGAAAAAATGTGAATATTAATAAATACTCGCATTTAATTGCGTTTTTAAAAAGAAAACCGGAAGAATATAGACCTACAAAATCGAAGATATTAAGGAAAAACGATATTGGTGTTTTCCTGCAGGAAGCTGATGATAATAAGTTTTTTATGGCGAAAGTAGCACTTGTTGGCCTAGCAGGAGCAGGTAGAAGAGAAAGCTGACAAACTCACTCTTGGAAAATCTCCAGTGAGAAGGCATTGTTAGCCTATTTTAATGATCTATCCAAAATTCAAAAACCACCCTCTCTTTGGGCATACTATTCAATGTTGCGGAGTGTGATGTCTATTAGAAAAAATGTGAATATTAATAAATACTCGCATTTAATTGCGTTTTTAAAAAGAAAACCGGAAGAATATAGACCTACAAAATCGAAGATATTAAGGAAAAACGATATTGGTGTTTTCCTGCAGGAAGCTGATGATAATAAGTTTTTTATGGCGAAAGTAGCACTTGTTGGCCTAGCAGGAGCAGGTAGAAGAGAAAGCTGACAAACTCACTCTTGGAAAATCTCCAGTGAGAAGGCATTGTTAGCCTATTTTAATGATCTATCCAAAATTCAAAAACCACCCTCTCTTTGGGCATACTATTCAATGTTGCGGAGTGTGATGTCTATTAGAAAAAATGTGAATATTAATAAATACTCGCATTTAATTGCGTTTTTAAAAAGAAAACCGGAAGAATATAGACCTACAAAATCGAAGATATTAAGGAAAAACGATATTGGTGTTTTCCTGCAGGAAGCTGATGATAATAAGTTTTTTATGGCGAAAGTAGCACTTGTTGGCCTAGCAGGAGCAGGTAGAAGAGAAAGCTGACAAACTCACTCTTGGAAAATCTCCAGTGAGAAGGCATTGTTAGCCTATTTTAATGATCTATCCAAAATTCAAAAACCACCCTCTCTTTGGGCATACTATTCAATGTTGCGGAGTGTGATGTCTATTAGAAAAAATGTGAATATTAATAAATACTCGCATTTAATTGCGTTTTTAAAAAGAAAACCGGAAGAATATAGACCTACAAAATCGAAGATATTAAGGAAAAACGATATTGGTGTTTTCCTGCAGGAAGCTGATGATAATAAGTTTTTTATGGCGAAAGTAGCACTTGTTGGCCTAGCAGGAGCAGGTAGAAGAGAAAGCTGACAAACTCACTCTTGGAAAATCTCCAGTGAGAAGGCATTGTTAGCCTATTTTAATGATCTATCCAAAATTCAAAAACCACCCTCTCTTTGGGCATACTATTCAATGTTGCGGAGTGTGATGTCTATTAGAAAAAATGTGAATATTAATAAATACTCGCATTTAATTGCGTTTTTAAAAAGAAAACCGGAAGAATATAGACCTACAAAATCGAAGATATTAAGGAAAAACGATATTGGTGTTTTCCTGCAGGAAGCTGATGATAATAAGTTTTTTATGGCGAAAGTAGCACTTGTTGGCCTAGCAGGAGCAGGTAGAAGAGAAAGCTGACAAACTCACTCTTGGAAAATCTCCAGTGAGAAGGCATTGTTAGCCTATTTTAATGATCTATCCAAAATTCAAAAACCACCCTCTCTTTGGGCATACTATTCAATGTTGCGGAGTGTGATGTCTATTAGAAAAAATGTGAATATTAATAAATACTCGCATTTAATTGCGTTTTTAAAAAGAAAACCGGAAGAATATAGACCTACAAAATCGAAGATATTAAGGAAAAACGATATTGGTGTTTTCCTGCAGGAAGCTGATGATAATAAGTTTTTTATGGCGAAAGTAGCACTTGTTGGCCTAGCAGGAGCAGGTAGAAGAGAAAGCTGACAAACTCACACTTGGAAAATCTCCAGTGAGAAGGCATTGTTAGCCTATTTTAATGATCTATCCAAAATTCAAAAACCACCCTCTCTTTGGGCATACTATTCAATGTTGCGGAGTGTGATGTCTATTAGAAAAAATGTGAATATTAATAAATACTCGCATTTAATTGCGTTTTTAAAAAGAAAACCGGAAGAATATAGACCTACAAAATCGAAGATATTAAGGAAAAACGATATTGGTGTTTTCCTGCAGGAAGCTGATGATAATAAGTTTTTTATGGCGAAAGTAGCACTTGTTGGCCTAGCAGGAGCAGGTAGAAGAGAAAGCTGACAAACTCACTCTTGGAAAATCTCCAGTGAGAAGGCATTGTTAGCCTATTTTAATGATCTATCCAAAATTCAAAAACCACCCTCTCTTTGGGCATACTATTCAATGTTGCGGAGTGTGATGTCTATTAGAAAAAATGTGAATATTAATAAATACTCGCATTTAATTGCGTTTTTAAAAAGAAAACCGGAAGAATATAGACCTACAAAATCGAAGATATTAAGGAAAAACGATATTGGTGTTTTCCTGCAGGAAGCTGATGATAATAAGTTTTTTATGGCGAAAGTAGCACTTGTTGGCCTAGCAGGAGCAGGTAGAAGAGAAAGCTGACAAACTCACTCTTGGAAAATCTCCAGTGAGAAGGCATTGTTAGCCTATTTTAATGATCTATCCAAAATTCAAAAACCCCTCTCTTTGGGCATACTATTCAATGTTGCGGAGTGTGATGTCTATTAGAAAAAATGTGAATATTAATAAATACTCGCATTTAATTGCGTTTTTAAAAAGAAAACCGGAAGAATATAGACCTACAAAATCGAAGATATTAAGGAAAAACGATATTGGTGTTTTCCTGCAGGAAGCTGATGATAATAAGTTTTTTATGGCGAAAGTAGCACTTGTTGGCCTAGCAGGAGCAGGTAGAAGAGAAAGCTGACAAACTCACTCTTGGAAAATCTCCAGTGAGAAGGCATTGTTAGCCTATTTTAATGATCTATCCAAAATTAAAAAACCATCCTCTCTTGAGGCATACTATTCAATGTTGCGGAGTGTGATGTCTATTAGAAAAAATGTGAATATTAATAAATACTCGCATTTAATTTCGTTTTTAAAAAGAAAGTCGGAAGAATATAGACCTACAAAATCGAAGATATTAAGGAAAAACGATATTGGTGTTTTCCTGCAGGAAGCTGATGATAATAAGTTTTTTATGGCGAAAGTAGCACTTGTTGGCCTAGCAGGAGCAGGTAGAAGAGAAAGCTGACAAACTCACTCTTGGAAAATCTCCAGTGAGAAGGCATTGTTAGCCTATTTTAATGATCTATCCAAAATTCAAAAACCATCCTCTCTTGGGGCATACTATTCAATGTTGCGGAGTGTGATGTCTATTAGAAAAAATGTGAATATTAATAAATACTCGCATTTAATTGCGTTTTTAAAAAGAAAGTCGGAAGAATATAGACCTACAAAATCGAAGATATTAAGGAAAAACGATATTGGTGTTTTCCTGCAGGAAGCTGATGATAATAAGTTTTTTATGGCGAAAGTAGCACTTGTTGGCCTAGCAGGAGCAGGTAGAAGAAAAAGCTGACAAACTCACTCTTGGAAAATCTCCAGTGAGAAGGCATTGTTAGCCTATTTTAATGATCTATCCAAAATTCAGAAACCATCCTCTCTTGGGGCATACTATTCAATGTTGCGAAGGGTGATGTCTATTAGAAAAAATGTGGATATTTATAAATACTCGCATTTAATTGTGTTTTTAAAAAGAAAGTCGGAAGAAGATAGACCTACAAAATCGAAGATATTAAGGAAAAACGATATTGGTGTTTTCCTGCAGGAAGCTGATGATAATAAGTTTTTTATGGCGAAAGTAGCACTTGTTGGCCTAGCAGGAGCAGGTAGAAGAGAAAGCTGACAAACTCACTCTTGGAAAATCTCCAGTGAGAAGGCATTGTTAGCCTATTTTAATGATCTATCCAAAATTCAAAAACCACCCTCTCTTTGGGCATACTATTCAATGTTGCGGAGTGTGATGTCTATTAGAAAAAATGTGAATATTAATAAATACTCGCATTTAATTGCGTTTTTAAAAAGAAAGCCGGAAGAATATAGACCTACAAAATCGAAGATATTAAGGAAAAACGATATTGGTGTTTTTCTGCAGGAAGCTGATGATAATAAGTTTTTTATGGCGAAAGTAGCTCTTATTGTTGGCCTAGCAGGAGCATGTAGAAGGGAAAGCTGACAAACTCACTCTTGGAAAATCTCAAAGATGAAGTTGCGAGTTTTCCATTTGTAATACCATTTAGGAAGACAAAAATAGCTCGAGAGTTTTTTGTAACATCAGGAGATATTGAAGGTTTAGATATGGCGGAAATTGTCCGAAATTACATCAAGGTACGCCCTAAACACGGTAATCATCTTCGTGTGCTATATGAACTGTAAATATACAAAACAGATAGTGGGAATAAACACTTTGACAAGGCAGCTGTTGCAAACTGTGGAACCCTTTAATTTAGAACAAATTATTTTAGAGCCGACTAGAATTACCAATAGAACTCAGTCTTTAATTGACCTTATTTTCACGAATTGCGATAAATTTGTGAATAAAGGTGTTGTTGATTGCCAGTTGCTCAGTTTTCTGTCAGATTAACTATTCTTGTGACCCTAAACCACCTAATAAAATACTATATAGATCACTAAAAAATGTTGATATAAATTTGATTCAAAGGGATCTGGAAGCAATAACATTTAATGAGATATATATTGAAAATGTTGACGAAAAGATAAACTTTTTAAATAATAGTATATTGGCCTTATTTAATAAGCATGCACCTATTAAGCACCTTACTGAACGCAATAAACCTCTCCAGCCATGGATCACAGAAAATATTAAACGCATGCAGAAATTAAGAGATAAAGCCTTTCGTGATTTTAAATCTAGTAAACTGCCTAGCAAATGGGATTATTATAAACAGTTTAACAAATAAATCAATTACATTAGAGAAAAAAGCTTATTATAGGCATACCTTTCAAAATAGTCCCATAAAAGATAAGTGCAAAGAGCTTAATAAACTGAGGCCAGTAAACACAAAGGAAATTCCGCAGGTTTTTAAAGATAGAAATAAAATTAATTAATTTTTTATAAATTCGACCAAAACAAATAATTCGGTAAATAACGATCTACTAAATTTTTACTTAAATAACACTAAAAATAATCTGAATTCCTTGTTAACTTTTAATACTGTAACGGACAATGATATTCTTCAAATTATCATGAAAATTAAAAGTAAAGCTGCGGGCACAGATGATATTAAAATAACTTTAATCTCCCTGTGCTGCCCTCATATTATTGGTTTTATAACACACATTGTTAATGAATGTATTCTTCATGAATATTTTCCGGACATTTGGAAAAAAGTTATTGTCACACCCCTTCCCAAAGTTAGTTCTTCGAATGATTTAACACAATTTCGTTCAATAAACATACTTCCAACGTTTTCAAAAATTTTAGAAAGAGTGCTGGAAACTCACATATGCATACATGTTAATCTAAATAATATTTTACCAACGAAGCATTCGATTTTTTAAATCATAAAATATTAATTTATATGTTACACTATATAGGGTTTTCGGTAAATGCGTCAAACATTATTAAATTATTTCTCTCCAATAGATTTCAACGTGTAAAAATTGATCAAAATTATTAAGATTTTCTTAAAGTTGATTCTGGGGTTCCTCAAGGAAGCATTTTAGGCCCTCTTTCATTTAGTATCTATACATGCACTCTCCGTACACATTTTAAATACTGTCAGTACCATCTGTACGCCGTAGATACCCAGCTGTATTTATCTTTTATATCTATCTATAATCAAGCCATTATTAAAATTAACTTCGATTTAGACCAATTGCTTAAAATATCCTCTAAACACATGCTTGAATCCGTCTAAGTCGGTTGTTCTCTTATTTGGTAATAAAAATATTTTTAATGAAATAAAGCCAGATATGGCTATAAGTATAGAAAATCAACGTTTAAATGTAGTTGAAAGCGCAAAAAGTTTAGGTCTTGTTTTAGATTCACATCTTCGATTTAGTTCTCATATTTCTTACGTTCTTAAAAGACATACTGCTCTCTGAAATTATTGTTTCCGTACAGACACTACCTTGATCAATCCACTAAAAAGGAGCTCTGTGATTCATTAATATTGTAACCCTGGATTTTCTCAAAACCAAGGTGCAAGATTGCTACGCTCTTATTTAATAATTATTATTACTGTTTAATTTTAAATTATTTCGATCACAAAATGGTATCAAGATTACAGCTCGTGGTCAACAGAGCGTGCAATGTAGATGCCCTAGCTCAATTAACCCGGAGAGTAGGGCGTGGGAAAACTTAAGAAATCTTAAAGGAAAAAAAAGAAATGAGCGCCACCAATTTATAACGGCTTAAATTGGAAAGCCCCTTGATCTTCGCGGCACGTGCTTCCTCTTGATACTTTAAAAGAAAAAGAGTGAGCTAAATAAAACACACAAATGAAGTTAAGAAAAAAAAATCTATTTATCTGTTACTGTATAAAAGAAAAAAAAATATAAACAATAAGTATGTTATCAGTTACGGCATAAAGAAAAAGGCAAACAATAAGTGTCACCAAATCCAGCAGCACCTAGCGCTCCTAACTTCAAACTAGGCCCGTGACATGGGATTAGTCCCGAGTCTTGAAGTTAAGTTTGTGACTTGAAATTGTCTGTGACTTGCAGTTGCAATTAGCCCCTGACTGAAATTAGGACTGTGACTTACAGTTGGCCCCTGACTTGAAATTAGGACCGTGACTTACAGTTGGCCCCTGACTTGAAATTAGGACCGTGACTAACAGTTGGCCCCTGACTTGAACCCTATCCAATAGGGTCACTCAGTTCTAGTCAAAAAGGTGGTTTCACGTGCCAAGTACAAGGACATGGAAAATGGCGGTCTGGTCCAATCTTCAGGTCAAATCCTCTCTTAGAGAGATTTTCTAGCACGAAAAATAACACTCACAGTGCAAACTATAATGTGCCCGAAAAACTATTGCGGTGTTGAGGAAAAATCCCGCTAACGGATTTCCAAGATTTCCCTGGATTATTTCCTCAGACCCGCGCTGTAGACCTGTGGTTTATCTGCAGGTGACCAGAAAAGTGAAAAAGTGTTCCCCCAGCTTCCTTGCCATCTAGAACTTTGGTTAACTAAGGTGGCGGAATAACATTGGCTAGAATATGTCAGGTGCTAACAACCTCGCCAAAAGAGCACATAGACGGAATAAAACAAGGATATGATTAACATGTTAGACAAGAAAAACGACTCTCCATTGGTTGAGAAAGATACAGGAAATAATGCAGGAATAGACTTGACAACAGCGAAAAAGATGCCTGCGCTCTTGATATGAGGAAGTACCGGATGGAGGGTTTCGAGAATAAGTTAATATGGAAGTCTTAGCCGAATAGATCCGAAAAGTTCCGAGACGACGCAATAATAACATTGACAGAAACAACTAACCTGAAATTTAAAAGCAACGCCTAGGCGAAATGGAAACGTAAATAAACAAATAATATTTAATTAATTACTCTAGTACTAATGGAAAAGGACCACTCAGAAAAGTCAAATATTAGTCCGGAGTAGAGTACCAAAGAGTCAAAAAAATGATGTGCTAATGCAGGAGTAGTTAAATGCCATAAAAATGAAACGTAAGTTGAGTTTAATTTAATAGAATTTTCCCAACTGTATAAACTCATTATTTAACCATAAAATAGGAATTTATTCACACAATTATTAACTATTTTAGGAAATGCATCAGACGCAGACGTAACGAAATTTCAGTTTATATTAGGCTCCAAGTAATTATGCAACTATGGACAAAACAAAAGTCGATCTGAATTTCGGAACATCAAACATTGATAGAAATTATAAGAAGGCTGTAGTTTATATAGTCTCAGGAAAAAAAAAAGGTAAGAATATTAATATTGAATCGAGAAATACCTTTAGTTTATTTATGTCTAACTATATGTTACATATTCACAGCAAAAAGGAACACGAATAATAAAATGCAGATTTAAGAGAAAGTATGAAGTGGTGTGTATATATAGTATCTATAGTCTAAAAATAATCCTAGGTATATCTGAAAAGAAATATTTATCAAGGCAACCTTTTTTTTTGTACAAATATTTACAGTTCAATATTAATACATAATATGGATTTTGTATCAAAGAATTTATTGGGGTACTAATGATTTGGTTTTTTTTTACAGCGACAGAAGAGTTATATAAAATATACGCTCGAATCTAAAAATGCAGCATATCTAGCCAAGGAAAACGAAAATCCCAAGACTTGTATAAAGGACTCGAAAAGAGGTTTTCAAAATTAATAAAATTTAATTTATATCTACTCTGTAAAATATATGGGGAAATAAATAGTTTGTCTAAAGTGCTATTTGAAGTTTTTCTTATACAGTATATAATTATTAAATTCGGCAAAATTAAATAAATCCAACAATTATATTTGAACTGATTTTTTTTGGCGACATCTATGAACGAACGCTAAACTTATACCATTTACTGAAAATTATTCCTTTATATCTTGAGTTCAGATATATGTACAAAATTAACTACTTATCGAGAGGTGACACTGTGTGTACCGAAATTTACTGCAAAAGGAGTTGAATTTATATTTCGCTTAAATATGAACAATGTAACCGCTTCTAATAACAAAACTACTAAAATCTAAGTAAATCAAACCAACAAGGCGTACATATTAATCACTAAACTTAATACTAAAGTAGATTATAATATTAAATTAATCATACAATGAAATGCACTTATAACAAAATTAAGCTGTTACAATATTATCACATTTTAATCATTGCGATCATATAAATGGTCCATGTTTGGATAGTTATGACTTACGAAGAGTTCAAAAAGTGCAGAACAGCTGTAGTCCAAACAATCTTAGTAATAATGGACCATCTCTAGTTTTTTAAAGCTTGTTTAAATGTTTAATGTTGTTATCCATAATTTACCGGTTCAAAAGTTGTGTGATATTTTTTTTTTGTTAACTAAACGACTAAATATTCTAATTTTATTTTTATGTTTCTTAATCTAACATGTTATGGTGCTATTTGTTAGCTCCTTGAATGTGTAAAAGCCAAGTACTATGGCGAATTATTTGATAGCTACATCACGTAATAATCATGTGTAATTTTTTGTCAAAATACTATATAACATTCACATTCAACGCATTGAAAGGACACAAATTCATAAAATTCCTAGCGCACAAACTGAATTTACACATTAAATCTTTGAGAATACGCCGAAACATGAGATACTGCTTCATGTGCAATACGCTACGTTAGATATATGAATATGGGCCTAGGACGGCGGCCTCCCCATATGCTTGTCTCTTTCATCAGTGGTAGACTATATATTTATGACATGATTCGAAATCTAAACAATCGAAGTTGCAAACATAAATGCCAGGTTTTCGTTGCAATATATAGACGACACTTTTATCGTATATGACAAAGACAACAAGCAACTTCAAGAGATACTAGCGAGTACTCGCGACTTCATTCGCGTTGGACGATAATGAGTGATATAAAGAGGTACTTAAATCGCCTTGTTTAAATACCTTTTTATAATCCACGTTTTTTTGTTGCATTTTCTTTCAACTTTTGTCAACAGCGGCTTGCGAGATTTTTGTTTGTAAATTATAAATTATTTCCGTTTTTTTTTTGGAACCCCCATATGTAAACAATAATATGAAATATACCTGGCGTTTTTTTTTTGAAAAACTAATCGTTTTTTAAATAAAAAATGTTGTAATATTTATTCATCGCCTAGAAATGTTTGAAAAATACCTTCTTATCGAATTTTCAGATCTTACGATCCACCTGTATGACGAAATTTAGCTTTTTACGTTAAGCAGTTTGGGCAGGCTTGTGATTAATCAGTGGCACAATTTTTTTGAAACACCCTGTATACATTTTTAAGATTTTTTTAAATATATAAAATAAGCAAATAAAGTACACGAGTTCAAGTGTTTTTCCGAAAAAGCAACCGTTTTTTACATAAAAAATATTATAATATTTAAGAGGCGGTTTCAGCCCTTGACATTTGGGTTTTGAAAGATCCCTTCTTATCGAACCTCCACATCCTATAATCAACCTTTATGCCAAAATTCAGCTTTTTACGTCAAGCGGTTTGAGCAGGATCGTGATTAATCAGTGGCCCAATTTTTTGAAACACACTGTATACATTTTTAAGTAGTTATAAAATATGTAAAATAATCAAATAAAATACACGAGTTTAAGCGTTTTTCCAAAAAAAACAGCAATTTTTTAAATAAAAAATGTAATATGTAAGGGGCGGTTTCACCCCCTTGAAATTTGAGTTTTGAAAAATCCCTTGTTATCGAACCTCTATGTCCTACTATCAACTGTGTGCCAGAAATGCAGCTTCTTACGTCATGGTGTTTGAGCAGAATCGAGATTAAGAAGTGACCCGTTTTTTTTTTGTTCTCGTTACTTTTTGTTAAGATTAAAATTCCTGTTTACAAAAAAATTTGTACCAGGGATAATATCTCAAGCCGAACTTACTAATAATGAGTCATAAAGACTCTATATAATTGAGCAGTGGCGATATTTAAAAAAAATCATGCAGACTGGTTATGTCGCAAAGGTTATTTTTAATACAATTACCAAATGTCACGAAAAAAACGATTTATATCAAAATGAAGACCCGTCTACAAGCTTTTTTATAACAATACCATTTGTGAGAGGAAATTCGTAAAAAATAAGAAGATTTTGTAACGCATAACAAATAATAATAACTATATCAAATCCCTTGTGGGTGCGGTGAATCCTATACGTATAGGTGAAAACGATGTAAATACCTAACCCACAGGCAGAGAAGATCGATCAAGATCAATGCCATGAATGCTTAGTCCAAACACCATAGAACATAGTGGTCAAAATTGTACACAAAGAACAACATTGAAAAAAAAAATTAAAGAAACATCATTCTTTGTACACAATATCTGTATTTATGTAAGAGTAAATTATTTGAATTCTCGTTACTTCCTCAAACAACGATTTCTGCTAAAAGTGTGAATATTTAAAGAACGATACCTTATGGGCTTATATAATTATGATCCCGGATAGCTGAGGTCAATATCCTACTACAGAGCTGCTAGAGGGTATCCACATGGAAGAGTGTTATCACCCTTACTGTGATCACTACTGGTGGACAGCCTGCTGGCTGCAGTTCGGCTGTTGGAGCTTGATCTGCAGGCATATGCCGATGATCTAGTCATTATAGTAAAACGAAAAGCTGAAGGCGAAATCTCAGCAACCCTTCGGAAAGTACTGAACACCACACTAACATGGTGTGAGAGTGAAGAAATGTCTATCAACCTTAATAAAATGGTTTTAGTCCTCTTTACAAAGAAAAGGAATCTGGAGAGCATTCGACCACCTTCCTTGCGGGGACAGGTGATACCAGTTTCAACTGAAGTGAAATATTTGGTAATTATCTTGGATAAAATGCTGAACTGGAATGCTCATCTGAATAAAATAATTCAGAAAGCTAAGCTATCCCTGTGGACCTGCCGTAAAATTTACGGTAGGTTACGGAGTATGAGACCAAAACAGCTATATTGGCCGTACCTAACACGCATAAAACTAATGATAGCCTATGGTTCTGCAGCCTGGTGGAGCAAGGGGACAACAAAGTGTTGCCTAAGCCAAGCTGAGACAGGCTTGCTTGTCAATTACAGGAGTGATTCGCTCCACTCCAACAGCGACATAGAACTCCTTTTGAAACTTCCACCATTCCGCCTAATTGTGGAAGAAGAAGCAATGAGGACAACATAGAGACTCCACCATGTCACCAACAGCATGGTGGATAGCACGAGTCACATGGGATCATCCAACATGCTGAAAGTTGTGAAAAACCATTACATGTTGGGAATGCCATTGGACCTGCTACCAAAAACTGTTAGTGATCTTCTCAGGAAGAGGGGAGTGGGATCAGAATAAATCTGATCTACTGAAAGGAGAGCTGTGCCTATTCACAAACGGCTCCAAAACCATTAAAGGTGTAGGAGCTGGAATCCATGTGGTAAGGCCGAAGGTTGTTGTTCTGTCTGTAAGCCTGGGCAAAAACACCTCTATATTCCAAGCAGAAGTTCATGCTATCGAATTGTGTGCTAGATTGTTGCAGAACCAACAAATAACGCATAAAACGATAAAAATATTCTCGGATAGTCAAGCGGCCCTTAAAGTACTTGAAGCGTGTCATTGTACATCCAAAACCGTTTGGAACTGCCAAAAAGCACTTGTTGACCTGAGGAGCGACAATAAAATCGCCCTTATCTGGATACCACGTCATGCTGGTTTAGAGGGAAGTGAGTCTGCGGACCTTTAAAGAAAGTAGCAGAGACAAGATTCGTGGGACCTGAGCCAGCTTTAGGAGTAGCCCAAGAAACGACCAAGCGCGCAATTTTGGACTTGGTTGAGGAAAAAGCTAATCTCTATTGGCTTGAACTGCTAGATCTGTCCTTTGTAAAGGCATTTATCCCCCTTTCTATGAAGAAGAGGATAACAGAAAGTCTGTTAAATATGAACAGAATTAAGCTCAAAACAGAAATAGGCCGATGCACTGGCCATTGTGGTCTAAGACATCACATGCACATTATGGGACAGCTAGCCATGTGCTGTATGAATGCCCGGCAGCTGCCAGGATTAGATTCTCCATATTCGGTAGAGACATCCTGCTGCCCGAGGTATGATGACCACAGAGTCGCAGTGGAGAGTCAGTTTGATCCACTTACTTTAAAACTAACCTAATATTCTACATGTTCATGCATTCGATCTAAACCATTTTAGATGGAAATATTTTTGTTCTTAGCTCATGTAAATTTAATATACAATACTTAAATGAATTTGAAATAAACAGTGAAATTTCTCGAACACATTTTGATATAGACTGCTAATATATGAAAAGTTATGATTCTGCTCTACGTAACAAATTGATACAGTTTTTAAAATAATTTAGGAAAATATCCTAATACTTTTTTGTATACGTTTTCGACAGTTTTAATATGAATCAAATGACAAAACAGTCTGTCGGCAGGAGGGTTATTTTTTTCACGATTACAATACTTTCCTTTTACGAGAAGAGTAACAGATACTGATAAATTTGGGATACTTTCCTTTAGTGAAAAAAAATCCAATTTTTTAATTTTTTAGGGATTTTTTAAGTTAGAAGGGTTAATAGCGGATTAGAACAATTCAGAAACGTACATTTTACTGCTAACAATTTGCTGTCGGCAATTCAGGCGCTGCGACCGGGTTTCAAACATTTTTAAAGCGGATTAGTAAAGTTAATTTGGAATTTTTTTCTTTGATTTGAGTCAGTGGAAGTTCATTTTAGTTAATCCGATTTGTTTTTAAATTTCTTGAAAACCATTGCCTAGTTTCTTATTTAGGTCAGTTTAAACCGTTTCATTATCGTATTTAGTGGATTATCTAAGAATTAGTTTTTCTTACTTATAAATGTACAGGGTTATTTTTTCTAATTTGCCACCCCCTTTGAGGCTTATTTTTTCAAGATACAAAGAAATAGTTCCTACGAAAATTATAGCGAATTTTCTAAAGATTTACATAGCGGCAATTTTAAAAACAAAAGACGATCGAAAAATCACTAAATCACTACCAACTTTGTCATTTTAAATGAAACACCCTGTATTTTTGACCTTTTTGGATTCTCCTCATTCTCCCATTCCCAAAAATATATAATTTTTCTATATTCGGAACAGTAGTTTTTGACTTTTTCCACTTTAAAGTTACCACATATCACAATTTCACAGGAAATGTCGACTAAAAACTAAAGAGCCCTCTTAGACGTGAACGGAAGTTTCTCATAGTCACTATAAATATTTTATATTCATATCATAAATATATTCATAGAGAATAAACATAATAAAGGACATTATCTTTGAAGTAAACCTTAATTCGAAAAGCATGTATCAAACGTAAAAGGTGTTAATAAAACTGATATCCTGGTAATAAATCAACATTAAAACTTATCGACAAATATAATAATAACATTATTAATGAGAATATTGTACACCTAGGAACTGCTTTTACTACGTAGCAATTACCATTAACAAAAACACATTACTTGCATTATTTATTGGTCAATTCAATGTCTATAAGAATACTTAACATTTTTATTCCATTATTTCCAGATATTTTTTTCAAATACATGGGTAATTCAATTTTTTTGTTAAATGTCATTTCTAAAGTAATTTTGATAGTCCATTAAAAATTAGATGAAGATTTAATAAATTTACATATTTACCCGATATAGGTTGGCCTTGTAAGTAAAATACTTAATGACACTACCCAACATAATTGCGGAATAATGTTTTTAACAAAACCTCCCCGAAGTGAACTTGAGAAATACGCCACATATTCCTATCCTGCCAGTGTAATCTATCCTGTACAAGACTTCCGAATCTTTAATCGGCCAGATCCGATATCCTGTGGCTCAAACTAGTCCTAAGAAAATTGATTTGTTGTATCTGTCGCTCTCCCTCGGATAATTTCTTCAAAGAGTTCTTCGAATTGCATTCTACTAAAGTTGATCTCCTAATCTCTGAATTTCCATTCTCTGAAATCAATGTCCTTGGTCACTTTAACGTTCATAATAAAGAATGGTTAAAGTCTACTAAAACCGATCTCCAAAGTAGAAAAGCAGGAGTCTTTGCAATCAGCAAATCCGTTGAACCTCCTTCTCACCACTCACCCAGAGCCTTACCAGTCTTTCACTTCCGTTCCTCTGGGTTCCTCTGACCGCGGTCTATTTACTGTTTCCAGTCCTATAAAATAGGAAGTTGAAGAATCGAATCTCTAATCTTCCTTGGAATGATGTTTATTTCTTTACCAAAGATCCTTCCAAAATGTGTTCACAAATCTTGGATGTAATCCAATTAGGTATAGAAACCTTTATACTTCATTCTATTAAGACTTCAAAACCTCCCAACAACAAACCTTGGTTTTCAAAATCCTGCGATAATGCCCAGTCTGGAGAAAATCCGTATTCATAACATTTTTCTCAAGAACGCTATTCCAGATAACGTACAGGTTAATAAAAATAAGGCACGAAATCATTACAATTGCATTATTCTCGACGCTGCCTCAAGGTTTTTAGTAAGCAAATAGAAAGACGTTGATCTTTAAGTATTAAATAGCTTTTATACTAGCGGTTTCTTTTGACATGTGTTTAGAGGTCTTATGTGCTGTTGAATGCAATGTAAAACGTTGTTTTTATATGTAGATATTTTTCGTGGAAATCTTTGCGCTGATATTAGGCTGAATTTCGCCGAAGTAACATTAAACAATTTTGCTTAGAGGATTGATTTAGCGGACAAACTTAGATTCGATGCTTTAAAACTTCAATAATATGAGACTGTAGAAATAAAGTTTTATATTTTCTGAAGAGAGCGTTGCATTTTAGCGGCAGTTAAATTTTCGTTTAAATTGATTTTAGGTAGGTACTTGATGTACAGTGGCGTCCGTGTAATTAGAAAAAAGATATTTTTAAATGTCTGAGAACGGTTTCTGAAACAAAAGCGGTTATTCGAAGCTCTCTTAACCAGTCCAGTCATTTGAGATTTAGTCTCTTGAAATAATTCTAATGCTGTCTTTATATAGTTGTTTGATAATGGCAGTTGCTTTATTTCAGTAATGTATTCTGTCTCGATCGCAGTAATGCCCAAGAAGACTTTCTGCTTAAACTATCTTAGCACATTATCACTTGCTTTGCTTATAGTTCGACTTAATAATGTCACTAATGGAGTAAATACATCCGGTTTTTCAGTAATCAGTAAATACACCTCTCAAATGGCTGGTCATAAGATAAAGCGTAATATGACTATGGGTCCTAATCTTGTTCATGCATTCATAAATAAAGATTGTCTTTCCGTATTTCTTAAACTACTAACTAAGATATGTATCGCAGTGATTTCAACGTCATGCTTTCCAGATTCTGGGAAAGCATCCCGTATTTTAAGAAGGGCGAGCGCAGCGATGTAGATGACTATAGACCAGTGGATATTGTGTGCAATTTCAGCAAGCTGTTTGTGATCGTGTTGCATACATATATGGCTACGCACACCTCGAGGATGATGTCTGAAGAACAGCATGGTTTTAAGCCCGATAAATCAACAGTTACTAACCTTGCGTGTGCTACCCAATACATCTCTGAGAAGCTTGACAAACAAAGTCAGGTAGATGAGATCTACACAGATTTTCCTAAAGCTTTTGACAGGCTTGTTCATGGAATTTGACTAAAGAAGCTCTTAGCATTTGGTATTTCAGATCCGTTGGTTCAATTAATAAAATCCTATTTATTAAATAGGTATCAATATGTACAGTTCCGTGGATACAGGTCCGAGAAATTTGTAAAGCCATCAGTAGTACCGCAAGGGTCAGTCAGTGCTTGGACCGCTTTTCGTTAATATGTTCATTAATGGCATTGTCTCTAGATTGGAGGTCGAATGTTTGCTTTATGCGGACAACCTTAAAATATTTTTTGAGATTCACTCTCCTGACAATGTTTATAGACTACAAAACTGTTTAGACTTGGTTGGTAGGTGGTGTACTGAAAATAAACTTCCGTTAAATCCTTTAAAGTGTAATGTCATGTCACAATCAATTGAGCATAATTATGCTATAGATAATATTGTGCTAGCAAGGTCTACTGTGATTAAGGACCTTGGAGTAATTTTCGATCCAAAACTTACATTTATTAACCATATTGAAGACACAGTGATAAATGCATCAAAAGGAATGGGCTTTATTTTGCGTAATTCTAGGGAGTTTCAACGGGCAGCTACACTGCTTTCTCATTACTCGATCTTTGTAAGATCTCGTTTTGACTACGCCTCTATCGTATGGTATACCAGACTCATATTTCTAGCCTTGAAAGAATGCAGCGAAAATTCCTTAAAACTGCATGCTTTATATTGGACGGTGTGTGGCCGGCTGTTGGATGTCCTCATGAAGATTTACTTGCTAGGCTCGCCCTTACTGAGTTAGCGTCTAGACCATCATGCAACTCAGTTATATTTTTGTATAAATTATTAAACAATAAGATTAATTGTATCCGTCTGCTAGATTGTATTAGATTTAGAGTGCCTAAATTGGAATCAAGACGCTTGAGCTTTATTCAAACCCCAACTCCACGAACAAACATCCTTATATCTTCTCCAGTATACCAGCATTCAAAAAACTACAATAAAATTGAAAGTAGTATTGACATTTTACACTGCAGCATTCAACAGATTAGAAGGATGTTTGTTTAACTTAATTTTTAATTTTCATTCAACCCCCTTTTTTTATTTATATTCTAATTTTAACCGTTACTTTCTCTTGCCCAAAAAGTGTAAATTTTGTCTTTATGTGTTGTACTGTTATTGTTGTTATATATTTTATATTGCATGTTATGTTTAGTATATATATCTTATTCTTTATCCTGTAATTAGATAAACATAAAATATGTTAAGTTCTGAGACTATCGAAGTCCTAGGTCGTTTGGTGCTTCAGATTGACAGGAATTCATTACTAAAGGTCAATAGTGGAAACGAAATATTGCTAAGTATTGCTTTGTAAGTTTTAATGGGAAAGTCAAATAAACAATATTTTAAAAATACTTTTGTATATAGTAGTAAATTTATAACTATGTTCTAAATTTAACAGAATTAAAATCCCATTCAGAAATAAAATCCCCAAATATGCACTTACGATTAGCATCATCCATTGTATTTTATGTGGGCCTGTAAAACATCGCAATATCGGCGTACAATCGCATCTTCCAACGTATTTTCAGCGGCTTTAAGTAAGTAAATTCACGCCGTCCATTTCAATTTATTTAAGAGGAGTTTATATCTTTTTTAAAAGATTCTCATTTGTTACATTTTCAAGGTTAATCGTTAAACGTTAATCTCAACACAATGGGTAGCCTAATTTCCAATATAGCTAAACTGAGATCTGTCTTTGTGTCTTACCACTTTTAATACTCTTACAAAATAATTTAAAAAACGTTTTATATTTCTACGACTGCATCCACAAACATAAACAAATAGATATGTCAACGTGGCTTTTAACTGCTGTTGTTTAGATTTTGCCTCATTAATCCAACAAGTCTTTTTAAATTTTTAATAGCAACTGCACATTTTTATTCATTAATTTACTGACTTTCACTCTGTGTTTTTTTTAAATACACTCAACGGTTTTTAAAAGGTAAAATGAAAATAAATTATGCCTATCCTTTACTTTGCAACGCACCTCATCGAGCCTTCTCATTGCAGTGTTTAGAGATGATTTTCCGTTTAAAACATTTTTCATTTATACCGCTTTTGAAAAACCCATTACATTCTCTAGCACATTTTATTTGGTATATAATTAATTCTAACTACAACCAATCTTGGATGTTCCAAACAAAAATAAAATGTCTGTTATCTGTCACTTTCATTTTAATAATAATAATGTTAATATTATTTTATAGTAATAATATTAATAAACGTCGTTTTCTATAAACATAAGATTTATAATACTTCGATCAAAGTAATCACATAATAATCCTGACTAAAGCTTTAAATTTATGCTAACTCCATTTTTTTAAACTGAGGTAGACACTAAAATTATTATAATTTTATATAATATAATATATCAAACAATATCAAGCACTGCTTTCTTCATTTGTTTTCCCAAACAATTTTGATGCAACAACAAACTTATCATTCGAGATCGAATATTATTCCTAAAATTAAAGCTTTTAATTTAATATTAGTACAAATGTTAAACAAAGCGCAATTTATATATTTATGTACTTAACTGTTTGGGAATAAATAATATATACTCCTGGACAATAAATTCCGGACAGCTGAATTTACGATTAAATTTGACAATGAATAGCTTTTCCATTTTTCAAACGATTTTAATGATTTTTACGCCATATTTTAGGCAAATTATTAGGGTCAATCTCGCATTTGCCTATTTGTAGGAAAATGTTCTCTTATGCCATGATATACCGGGATAAACAAAATGTTTATATGCACTAATTTCAAAACACCCTAATTTTAATTTAAACATGAGAGTTAAAGGGATAGGGAAAGCACTTTCACCAGACGGGCGCGAATGTGTCTGGAGAAGACCCGGCGAACAATATGCACAAGCCTTTTTTGCTCAAATAACACCTTGGAGGCGGTGGTGTAATGATCTGGGGAGTCTGCACTGATTTAGTAATTTTACGCAGGACAACGCGCATCCTCATATTTCAAATATTGTTACGGAGTACTTGGACGACGTTGGAATCCTTCGATTGGATTGGCTCCCAGAAAGTCCGGAACTTAATCCGATTGAACACGTAGAGGACACCTTGAAGGAGCATATCAGATTGCACCCAAATAGAAACAACAGACGCACTACGACTTGCTTTACAGGAAGAATGGCGGCGACTAGACCAAGACCTTATTGGCAACCTCATTCGTAGTATGCTGAGGCTGTGATTGAGGCTCGAGGAGGGAACACTCGCTTTTAGGCAGGTTAATACATTTTTATCATTAGTTTTTTTACAATAGAAACAAACTGTTATCCAAAATAAGATTGCATTTTGCTTGTTTAATGTTTTAATTTAAAAATACTGTTAAAATGTCAGCGTTTTATTTAAAAATGTATATCTTCTAAAAAAAGACAGATATTCGAATGAGTTAAAAAGCAAAATATCAAGAATGAATGGGCCTTATTTCTAAAATATAGCGCGACATAATTTTACTCCCATTTATTATACATGGTGTTTTGAAATTAGTGCATACAAACAACATTTTGTTTCTCCTGGTATATCACGGCATAAGAGAACATTAATTTAAAAAAACGCAAATGCAAGATTAACCTTATCAACTTGTCTAAAATATGGCGAGAAAAATCATTAAAATCGGTTGAAAAATGAAAAGTTATTCATTGTCAAATTTAACCGTATATTCAGCTGTCCTGAATGTATTGCCAAGTAGTGTATAAATACATCTGTATTTATACACTACTGTATGGAACATTTAACTGAAGTAAATTCTCTAAGTTGTTAGAAACTACTCATAATTCGTAAAATCTGTTTTATTCGTCAAATTGATTTATTCGACTCGAGGCTTCTTGGTAATACCGATTTTGCTAATGATATATTAAGTAACATGTCCTTTATCTAAAGTGAACTGTTTTCGAGAAAATGGCGGCTCAAAATTGTCACTTTATACTACCCCTATTGGCCAAACGATTAGAACAAAATGACTTCCACTTTCCCAAGTTAACTTTCTGAGATCTATTGGATAAAATCAACTTCCAGTTTATCAGGAAGTGTGTAAATTCGACATTTTCATTAGAACCAGAAGTGTCAAATTTTGACAGGAAGTTGTTGTCTTCTAATATATTTAAAAAGCTGAGATGGGAAAGTGAAAGCCATTTATAAGGAAGGCTAACTGTTTGGACGATAGATGGCTCTAATTGTCTGAAAGTGACAACATTGGGACCCTATTTTCTCAAAAACATTTTGAACCGAGCTTTTCATGTGTACTTAGATATTTTGGTATCACTTAAAAATATGCGACTGCACCTATTAAAATAATATTTTTTGATCTACCATTTTTTTTTTATATTGTCAATTTACGAAATGCATTCAAAGTTATTTGTTAAAACTAATAGTGTTTGTTGGTAATTTTTGTCAGAAAATATTTAATTTAATAAAATGGTTTAGTACAATATTCGTATATATTCTAGCTTTGAGTGTTTGGGGTCAGGCAGTTAAAGTCACAAAATTAGCTAAACAATTAGTTATTAATTTGCTGAGAGTCAATAAGATATTTGAATAGACCTGCTTAGAAAATAATGTTGAGGTTTATCTCCATATAGGATATTTTTACCCACCTTGGGAGATGCTATTTTTTTCCACAGATGTGTTTATTAGATAGGTACAAATATTTATAAAGTTACTAATACTTACCAACAACATTCAGCTTAAATGCTTGGCTGATTTTGGGTTCGGTACTAACTTGGCATTCATACACGCCAGAATCACGGGTTTGAGAAGATGTTACTTTAAGAGTCCATTCGTCAGAACCATCAGTATGTAGAGACTGGAACCTTTGATCATTCGAAAACGTTTGAATGCCAACAGTGAGAATATGCAGATCTCTTTTACGAATCCACGAAACCTGAAAATTATAGAATTTTATTAGATTGCAACTTATTTAGTAGGTACTAGATTAAAGTATATTTATCGAAGAAAGACATTAAATCAAAACAGTGATCAACACGTGAACATCTTGCAAGAGGGGGGGGGGGAAGGGCACCATCGTTATCGGTCCGAACCGGCGAGCCATAGTACGCTACCAATGAAACGCCAGGTGGCGTGGGAGGGCCCTAATACACCATCAATGAAAAGCTAGGTGGAGTGGGAGAGCGGCATTCACATGTACTGAAATTTGTTTTGGTTTAATTTCTTTGTTCGATAAATATACTATAACCATCTTAATCGCCGTATTTAGAAAGATACCGGAGTAGTTTTTAATTAAGAAAATAAACACAAATTAACTGACTTACAAGTGGAGTTACAAAAGCAAGAACATATGCATTTTAACAAAAATATGGACACACACTGAAGTATTAATAAGCCAATAGTAAATTTTATTTACTGGCAAAACATTTTTTTATAAATATGCGAAACTACTATGTGTATGTGTTCACCAGATTTTACATTATTTTTATATTTAAGTTATTGTATTGAATAAGACAAATAATTTATTTATTTTAATAAATTGCACTAAATAGCACCTAACTGCAGAAGATCTGGAATTAACCGAATTGTTTTCATCGTTTATATATACCATTTCCAAAAATAGCCGTTTTTCTTTAATTATTTTCATGTTCCAAAATTTTTGTGTTTCCATAATTGAAATTATTTAAAATTTTTTGAAAATAATCAACCAATGCACATGACTTTTTTGCAATACGACTGTCACTTTTGTGTTGTGTTATACGATGTTTAATATAGTGTGAAGTTTGTGCTATGTAACACTGATCACATTATTTGTAAGGAATTTTATACACGAAATTTTCGAAAACCACTCATAATTTGTTTAATTTTCAAAATATTTCTAATCCGCAAAAACATTATTAAGACAACTTTTTACGTAGAATACGCCTGTTTAGTCAGATTTTATTTTCAAAGTTTCGGTTTTTTAGAACCTTCATCAACTTCGCATTCTCTTATGACCAGTATATTTGACTTTAACAGTTTCTAAATGAGTATTTTTTTCGGCTTTTCATCGATATATAACACTTTATAACTAAGTTATTTGGGAAGATGTAAAAAGTGAGAATTGAAAATAAATAAACATTTTTTTGAATTAATCAAATAAGAAATAAAAAATTAATTGGTTTAAAAACAGAATACAAGAATATTTCAAATAAAAATTCGATTTTATCTACAAGAAGAAGCAAAACGGATGTTCAGATCTAAAGTCAACCGTCTATGACGTCTTAAAAGTAACTAAATACATACTCTACAAGAAGAACTACCTACCTACTCATTGACGTTAATTATATAATATTATGATTAAAAATGTTGACCATTTTGCTCAATGCACTGAATGCATTTTTCTCAGTTCATCTGATTACCCGCTGAATGGTATTTCAATTGATATTTTCTAAAATAATTCAAGTTCGCTGCTCAAGAACTTGCCTATTTTCAGAAGGGTCAAATTCGTATATCTCATTTTTCGCATATCCCCATAAATAATTATCTAATGGCGCGATATTCGGGAATCTAGTAGGCCAGCGTAGAGGTCCACTATTGGATATTACTTTTTCACCAAATGTTTCCGTTAAATAGGTTTGTACACCCCTGGTATTATGTGCGGGGCAACAGTCTTGTTGAAACCATGAGTTGTTAAACTGATCATTTGGAAAAACTTCTCGAATGGCAGGAACTATTTGGTTCTGCAATATGGCAAGATATCTTGGACCTGTCACTGTCTGATCGTAAAAAAGACCCATTGAAATGATTTGCCAAAAAGCAATGAAAAATACTGAATTATTATAAACAATTTAATTGGATTAATACCAATGCCATTCATTGAAATTATTTCGGGTAGAGTTTCCAGATTAAACTTACCAATTTACCCGCACCACATTAAAACCAAATTCCACTTGCAGTCTGCGTGGCTCGCGTAGTTGCGGATGGCCCAATAATGGTGATTCTTTTTATTAAAAACTCCACAGTTGGTAAAATGGGTCTCACGTCTAAAGGACTTTATTAAGAAAAGCGGGATCTTCTCGACATCTATCGATATACCAATTACAAAAAACAATTCTTCTTTCAAAATCACCTGCTTGAAGTCCTTGTACAATTTTTGGCTTGTAAGAATGGTATTTGGTTACTTTTGAAAATGGTTGACTTCGGAATGTGAAGTTCCCTTTCGCTTCTTCTTGTACATAAAGTCGGATTTTCACTAAAATATTCTCGGATTTGCCTATTGCGTTCCTCGTTGTGTTTTTCATACTTCTTCGTCTTCTTCGAGTCTTATTAAAGCTGCCGGGTCTTGTAAACAATTAAATCCACGGAATTTGATAATTTTTTAATATAAAATAGAAAGTCTACTTTCATTTAACTGTTTTAAGAAAATAAAAGAAAAGATGAACCACTTTTTCTTCAAAAAAAACCAAAAAGAAATTTGATATTTTCACTGTATTCCAATGCGCCATATTCCTTAATATGACAATTTAAAGCAAGGCTATCTTGCATTGTTGCGAAACTTATATTATTGTATTGTATTAAAATTTTCATGTTTGTCTCCCGACAGTAACGCATTTGGATCCCTGTGCCGATCCCAAATATTAGACTTTCGCCAGTGATGCACTTCGCTGTCGTTCGCCTTTTATATTGGGGCGTTAATGATGATGCCTACGGCGCCTAACCTGGTGCTAACCCGGTACCAATCTAACTGAGGGCCGATGCCGAATGTTAGGCTTTCGCCAGTGATGCCCTGCGCTGTTGTTCGTCTTTTAGGGCTTTAACGATGACGCCTACGGCGCCTAACCTGGTGCTAACCCGGTACCGATCCACCTAGTGCCTTGGCGCTCCTGCTGGTACCGATCCACAACCCACAAAGCATTTTGTTTTTCTTATATGATTTATATAGATTATATATAAAATAAACTTGGCAACGTAGCATCACCAGCACACTGGATTTCCGTCCAACAGACGACACTCCCGCTCTCTCTTTATTTAGCAGCTGTAATTATGTTTAAAAACGTTTAATAATGTCTAATATAATGATTACTTCTAACTTTTAGTTAGAAATAATCATTTTTGTGTTATAAAGCATTATAATATAATCAGTCTTTTACGTAGTTCATAAATTAAGTTTGTGAAAAATATGTTTTTAGCGATACGTCAAAAACAAGTTCAGTGCAACCTTCCGAAACCTTAGTTTTTTGGATATAATTTGAAAAAATACGTCATCCATAAATTTTTGTGTATAGGAATTATTAGAAAAAGGTAATCTTTCAAATGTATATTTTAAATTTGTTAAATTCTATGGGTAAAATTCTTTAAAAGAGCCAAAGCTGCCAAACTCAAGCAAGTTTCGAACCAGCGATTGAAAATATTCTCCTGGCTGTCGTCTTTCGGGGTACATGTCAAAATATATATCCATACCCCTATTGGCATTTCTTCCGCTTTTAATTAACACACTAACATATCGAACATTTCTTTATTAGAAAGTTTAACGCCATAGTAAAGCTTGTTAATACACTGACGGAAGCTGAATAAAACTTCAACGACAGATGACAGATTATAAAAATTCAATTATTTCAAACGCAAAGCCTACTTCACCCAATGTGTTAAATTAGTGTTATTTACGTGTGGTTATTTGAACATTGAACAAGTGCACGTAGTATGAATGGTATTGAGTGGTTCCTACTGATTTTCTATAAAATTTAACGTTTAATTAAAAAAAAAAATTGCTAGTTAACCCTATTAGTTTTTAATTTCTAATTTGGATAATTCAGAAAAATGTTTATTAATGTTCAATGCGCTTTCTTTACATATTAATAATAACTTTATAATTAATAATTCCATAATTCTTCTCGTACAACGAAGCTAGTGTAATATGTTACAACATTAGTTATAAAGTGTGATACATCGCTGAAAAGCTAAAATAATAAATTTTTAAAATCGAATATACTGGCCATAAGAAAATGCGAAGTTGATTATGGTTCTAAAAAACCGAAGCGTTGCAAATAAAATCTGACTAAACATGCGTATTCTACGTAAAAAGTTGCCTTAATAATGTTTTTACGGATTAGAAATATTTTGAAAAATAAAGAAATTATGAGGGGTTTTCGAAAATGCAGTTTTTTGGTTTTTTTTAAATATCTCAAAAACCAAAAAAAGACAGAATCATGAGCAAAACGGCATTCATTTACAAACATAATTGTCTAAAGCATTCTCTTTTTAAGCTTTCTTGTATGTCTTACGGTTTCCGATATCCCAATACTGTTATAACGAATTTCGGACACATTATATATATATATATATATATATACAGGGTGGCCCAACGAAAAGGTCCCACCCTTATTTATGACTTTCCTGGTATATTTTGGGAAAAACGCTTGGACACGTCAATTTTGATTTTTAGGGGGACGTCTTTTCATGTATGATGTTCCAAAAATAAGATATCGCATTACACTTGACATTTTTAAATATTTTTTTTCTATTTTTGGATTCTCCAGGAAGTTTTTAGTAACTTTTGTATAATAGAGTTTATACCTATAACCATTTTGATAAAATTCGCCTCATTTAATTTAGTACTGATAATACGGAAAAAAATAATAATCACCGATACCAGCAAGAAATTTAGCATCCGTCAATGTCATCGTAAATCATAGAACAACTTTATCTTTGATTTGAAATCGTTAAGTTGCCTAGTTCTATTATAATATTTTGCAATATTTATTCAATATCGAAATAACGAAACTGTATTATCAAAACGGAAGCATTGCAAGAGCTACCGCCCGGTTGTTTAATGCGTTACATCCAGACAAAAATATTAACCATAAGTATGTGGCTAAATTAATAAGAAAATTTGAAGCAACTGGATCTGTATCTAATATTCGCCGGAATCAGGAAAATCGTCCAAGTATATATATATACAACACCCAAAGTACTCGTGGTCTATATAACAGTGCAAAGAATTTTGAAATCCTATAAATTTCACCCGTACAAAACTAAACTTGTCCATGAGCTTAATGAAGACGATTATGATAGAAGGTTGGAGTTTTGCGAATTAATGACACAACGTTTGAACAATAACCCAAATTTGTTATTTAACATTTGTTTTTCGGATGAATGTACCTTCTATTTACATGGTGCTGTAAATAGACATAATTGTCGATATTGGAGCGACTCGAATCCACATTTGTTTCAGAGAGGTACATTCGCAATACCCACAAAAAATTAATGTCTGGGCCGGCATTTTCGGAAATCATATTGTAGGACCTTTCTTTATTCCTGGAAACTTGACGGGGGAGTTGTACTTGGACATGTTGGAAAATACAATAGAGCCACGAATAACCGAAATAATAGAAAATGAGGTTAATTATAATGAAAATTTTCTTCATTTCCAACAAGATGGTGCACCACCGCACTATATATATTTTTGGATAAATAGTATATATATATTCGAGTATTATTTTCTTTGGGGACATATAAAAAGTATATATATATATATATATATGTGTGAAAATGTTAGGAATAGATGCATATTTATTATTGCATGGAGGTAAACGGACACCACTTTCAACATTTATTACCACATTGACTTTTTGACACATTGTAGCTAAGTAACTAATTTTTGTTTAAATTTTAATGTGAATGTAAAACTGTAAATGGTTTAGTGTTCCTGATTCCGGCGAATATTATACAGATCTAGTTGCTTCAAATTTTCTTATTAATTTAGCCACATACTTATGGTTAATATTTTTGACTGAATGTAACGTATTAAACAACCGGGCAGTAGCCCTAATGTTTCCGTTTTGATAATAAAGTTTCGTTATTTTGACCCTTTCTTGAATTTAATTTATCAATACTTGATATTATTCAATTATTCAAATAACTTCAAAATGGTTGAAGATAGGTATAAACTCTATTATACAAAAGTTATAAAAACTTCCTGAAATCCAAAAATAGAAAAAAAATTGGGGTTTCCATTTAAAAATGTCAAGTGTAATGCGATATCTTATTTTTGGAACACCCTGTATATATATACATGAAAAGACGTCCCCCTAAAAATCAAAATTGACGTGTCCATTTTTCCCAAATATATATAAATAAGGGGACCTTTTCGTTGTATAAGGGTGGGACCTATATATATATATATATATATATATACAGGGTGTCCTCAAACCGTTTGAGATATTTAGTTGGAATAAAAACTAGAATTTGTAGCTATGAGGATACTTTGAAATGACTTCGAAGAGAAATGTTTAAAAAAAAATAGTCGCAAAAAATTCGACCCTAACCTTAAAATTTTAAACGACACCCGGTATATTTTTTTACATAATTTTGTAGGATTATAAATTCCCTATTCAGCACTTTTTTCCGATTAAAAATCGGTTAAGAAATAGCTTAGAAAATTAACATTTTATATTCCGATCAAGTTAGCCATGGGGTAAATTAAAAATCCGCTTAAAACAAGACAAGAAATGTACAATGTATTTTTTTTTATTTTGCAGATTATCTACGGTAATAAATGTTCAAATTATAAATTTTCTGCGGCAACGCAAGCTTCAAATCGTGTCAAAAGGTTTCGCGTACATGTAGCAATTATCATTTGTGGCGTTATTCTGCGACAGGCATCTCTAATTTTATTCTTCAGGTCCTCTACGTCATTGAATTTACTTAAATATACCATATCTTTTAAGGTTCCCCACAAGAAAAAATCTAAGGGGGAAAGATCAGGCGAACGTGCAGGCCACCTTATGACGGGAGAAGCATTTGCGATGAAATTAGCCTCAAACCTGTTCTGGAGAAATTCGGTAACTATGTGAGTATTATGAGCACGTGCTCCATCTTGCTGCCACCACATTTGTTGTCTTTTAGCCAACGGAATTTCTTCTAGAAGTTGAGGTAAAACGTGTTGTAGAAAGTGCAGGTATCTTTCTCCCATTAAAATCTCTTCATAAAAATAGGGTCCAATAATCCTTCCATTAAATAATCCACACCAAACATTGACACTCCAAATGGGTTGAAATCTAGTCTCCATTACCCAATGTGGGTTACCTGGAGACCAATAATTGGAATTATGCCTGTTAATGAGATCATTATTGTGGAACTTGGCTTCATCACCCCACAATATTTTAGCTAAAAAGGCTGGATTGTCTTCAATGTTAACTAATATGCTTGCAATAAATTGCAGGCGTCTGTCAGTGTCACCTGAGTAGAGTCCTTGCACCAGATGAACTTTATAAGGATGATACTTAAACTCTTGTAAAATACGCTCAACAGAACTTCTTGTTATATTAAGTTCTTCAGAGAGTTTCCGAATTGACACATGAGGATTGAAATGTACATATGCTAAAACATTAATAATATTTTCTTCATTACGTACCGATCTTCTAGAATTATTGCGATTCCCAGTCGGGAAATGTCCTTGCCTCAGGATGCGTTCTAGGTTCACAAATGTATTTTCATTTGGCGTTGGACGATTAGAAAAACGAATGCGATATACGTCTCTGGCTCTTCTTTTATTTTTTAAGCACTCACCGTAAATTAGAATCATATCAACGTATTCTTCTGCCGTAAACAAACTTGGCATTTTAACACGAAATTGACAGGAATAATAAAGAACCTCACTTGCACTCTCATTTAGTTCAATTTGACAAGTATTATAAATGTTTTGTTTTTGTTTTATCGAATCATGTCTAACTTGATATTGTTTTCTTTTCTTTTAAGCGGATTTTGAATTGACCCCATGGCTTGATAGGAAGATAAAATGTTAATTTTCTAAGCGATTTCTTAACCGACTTTCAATCGGAAAAAAGTACTGAATAGCGAATTTACAATCCTACACAACTATATAAAAAATATACAGGATGGCATTTAAAATTTTAAGGTTAGGGTCGAACTTTTTGGGATGTTTTTTTTTCAACACATTTTTCTTCGATGTCATTTTGAAGTATCCTCATAGCTACAAATTCTAGTTTTTATTCCAACTAAATATCTCAAAAGGTTTAGGAACTAGAGCTTAGCTAAATCAGTTTGGGACACCCTGTATATACAATATTAGATATTAAAAAAAAATATTTGGTATACGATTAATTTTCTTTAAAAAAAATTTAATTTTAAAACTGCCATTTTAAAACGTTTACGTCAGACCCTCGCTCAGGGTTCAGTATTTACCCCTCCGAGTGTTAAATCAACCCTTCTCAAAAAAGTCGCCGTACATATTTAAAGAAATAAAAATAGGCTAACAATGAATGTTAAAGGGTAGAAAATCTTTGTCAAAATTGTTGATGATGAAACAAACGTAATACTACTGTTTCGGTTATCGCGACAAAAAAAAAACATTACGTATTATTATTGGAATATCGGACGATAATCAAAGTATCATCGAGCGCTTCTAGTACTTTTATTTCCTATTTACATCCATTTCACATTTAAATTTAATTAACAGCTGACATACTAAAAACCATTAGTCATAAAAACGGAATTCGATTCATTCGAGATTAAATTCGACTTATTGTCGGTAATGAAAGAGTTCTAATAACCAGAAGTTCAACATAAAAACTGTTTGTATCCCCAATGGCATGGATTGGATATAAAGCGTGGACTGGGGTTCTCGCATACAAGCTTGTCCCGTCAATGGACTTCAATGAATGTTTCGATAAATTGAGATAGATTTCGGGCTTTACTCTACACGAAGATAAAACTTTTGTCATCAGAACGCAAAAAACAAGGACGTAAATTGGCATATATCATGTGATGGCAACGTAAACGTCGTGCTAAAATGATATATGGCATATAAAGAAAATGAATTTATTTCATGGCTTTTTGACTATAAGTATTTTCCTGTGCCGGCACAAGAATTTCCATTTAAGAGCTAAACAATCGACCCTTTCGTGTAGCGTTGCATTTTTCATTGGCTAACATTTATAAAACCCCTATTTTTAGGCTTAAAATGAATTAAACATTTCATGCACTTATCTACTTTGCCATATAAACATTTTTGATCAAAACGAATAATTAACTACCTCGAACTAAGTATCCCTTGTGCAATTTTGATATTATTAAAACAAAATTAACGATATTCGAACAATATTATTATTATATTCATAATATGAATAATTGAATAAAAATTTATGAGTTTAAAATTTTGTTCAAATATATGCTTCATAATTCCCTATATTGGTTTTTGTTAGTATACGTTAAATATAAATTTATATAATCTGAATTTGGAAATTTTAATGGATCGAAAATATAGTGATTTATTTATTCGTAAAAAGTTTATTTTAGTCCCTAAAATGTGTATTAAAAAAAGGTAAAAGCCCCGATTTTTGTGAAAAAAAATTAAATTTCACTTTGATATGAACTTAAAAAGTTAAATTATTATAAATGTACTCTTTATACTAATAAATTGTAATAAGTAAAATGAGTTGAGAACCATTTTACCAACTTGAATTAATTTAGGGTTTTAGTGTTACCAAAAACGGGTTTTCAGGTAATTTCAGGAAAAAAAACAGGCAAAAAACCCTTATGGTTTACGGTTCAATTCGGAAGAATATGATGTTTTTACTTCCCTCATAAAGGCAAGTATTGTAATCGTGAAAAAGTCAGCCTCCAAAATGTTTTCAGTTCTTCATATTTCAGGGTCCCTAGATGCCGAAAAACATGTTTTTTTTTTCAATTCGGTCGGTCTATTTGTCGGTCTGTCTGTTCGCGACATAGCTGAAAAATTACTTATCTCAAATTTTGCACAAAAAAGGGCCGTTTTGAAATTGTGTGCCAAACTAATTGTGGTATAGAGATGAACTAGTCAAATTGTGGTACTAATTCGAGATGGCGGAACAAAATGGCGGTCAAATAAAATGTTTGTAATCGTAAAAAAAATACCTTCTCAGGTTTTAGATATAATCTCGTTTTAGCGTTTTTAGATGCCAAAAAATATGTTTTATCAATTCCGTCGCAGCATGGAAAATGGTACAACAAAGGCATATCAAAAATGCATTCTGGCAATGTAGTATCCATATTAAACTTTAATATAATGTAGGTATTTCACAAAATGGAACTAAGACAAGTAATTTTTTTGACGTTAAATGAAGATTTTTGTCACATGTGGCCAATTCGAGTCTTATTTTAGAAGTAAATATCTATATTTTCTAAACAGATACGCACTATTATACATTCTTGGAAAGCCTCTCATGTAAATTTTACAACAAATGAAATTTTTTGATTCTATAAAAAATATCTGCGTGCATTTTTAGAGAAGGAAGCGAGGAGAAAAAACTTAAACTTTAAGTTTGACGAAACTTTTAGCAGTTAAAGTGCGGGACACGAAAGAAAACCGGGCAGAGTCAATCGGTTTAGGAAAGTCGGCCAAGAAATCTCTTTAAACCAGTGGTGTCCCGTCGTTCTTTAAATAATTTGTCTGTTTTCTTTCATGTACCGCACTTCTATATCTCTTTTGTGTTGCAAAAACGGCGAACTTTCGAATTTTAAAATGATTTAATTTTGATTTTTCTTGATCGATTTACCTATAAATATATATATATATATATATATATATATATATATATATATATTTTCTCTTGAGTTCTGCCATTAACGGTTCTCGGGCTATTGCCTACGTCCACTATTATTGGACCACCCAGTATAGAGACACACGATTTACAAGTCCAGATTCACAAGGGCAGCCAGCATCAGATCCAGTGAACGAGATTTATCAAAATTTTAATTTATGCAGTTCGACTTTGGGCTACTCGGGTATGCCAAAAGTGGCCGTCTGTCTCCGTTTGTTATATTACTTTATACAGGGGCCGTCATTGTGAAGTACTATATAGGGCGTTTCCTAATTGCGTGCTGATGTTAAAAGGGGTGTTTGTATGTCCTAAAAGTCTTAACTTTTGAGATACAGGATGGTAAAGTTTAAAAAGAAAACATTTTTTTTTCATCCCAATTCTGATGCTATTGTAGATAACTGCATGAAATTTGATACACGTCTTCTATGCATTAAGGAGCATACGGATTTACCCAGGTTAATTACATATGCACGCCATTGGTAGAAATTTCAAAAATTGGTTGTTAATAAAAAATGCTTTTTATGTATAAAAGATGTGTATCAAATTATGTTTTTTAAAAACTTTGTATCTCCAAAGTTAAGACTTTTAGGTTCATATTAAACTTTTATAGTACTTCACAATGACGCCCCCTGTACAAAGTAGTAATATGACAGACGGAGGCAAACGGTCACTTTTGGCATACCCGAATAGCCCCAAGTCGAACTGCATAAGTTAAAATTTTGATAAATCTTGTTCACTGAAATCAGTGCTGGCTGCCCTACTATAACTACATTGATGTGCTAATTTTGGAAAAATATGAGTTCTGTAGTTTTTCAAACACTAATTGCAATATTAGATCTTTTTGACACCCGGTATTGAACAGAAAATTAATTATTTTGAAGCAGTTTATTGACAGCTACTTTATGAACAATTTTTCAAAATATATGAAAAAAAACTAAGCAATTTTTGAGGCTGACGGCTGTGATTCTAATGGTTCGATTCCTTCTAAATCGTTGTCTTCCTCTGAAAATGATGAGGTTTCGTCGTCACTACTTGAAGATCCCAGTGTGATAACTAAATCATCAATAACCGTTTCAATTTTGCCATCTACTTCCAAGTATTTATCTTCAATAGAACGAACATATTTTTAACATACGATTTCCAATTTTCAGCCGATATTGAGTCAGTCGCTTCTAATGTTATTTTATTTAAATCTTTAATTGAAAGTTCACCGGTGTTGTGCTCTCGAATATATTTTTTTACTCCTGCCCATGCAAGTTCAATAGGGTTGAGGTCGCACATGTATGGAGGCAGCCTTAAAGGTGTATGACCGAGGTTACGTAAAAGATAGTCAATTTTATACTTTTTTTCTCTAGGCTTGTTGGCTGATATTACTTCATATAATTGATATTTTCTCCATGTTGGATCACATACAAGATTGTTCGATTTAAGCTACATATGAGCTTTTGTAGAGTATTTAGTTGGCACCTTATCTTCTACGAGAGAATGAGAGAGAGAGAGAGAGAGAGAATTTAAAGGTTTTAGGGCGCATCGGCAACTATGGCCATTTAGCGCACTTATTTCGTTTTAGTTTAGACTTTATTTATTAAGTTTAATTCTTTAAGGAAGTTGCATATATTGATTATATTTGTTTGACTTAGGGATAATGCTAAGCGGATGTTGTTAGAGTTTATAGAATGTTTGTTTCTGATGTTTTCAAGGTAAAGGCAGTCTAGGAGAAGATGTTTTACTGACATTTGTTCGTTACAGAAAGGACAAATGGGGTAGGGGTCGGAGTTCATAAGATGTTCATGAGTGAATTTAGTGTGTCCAATCATTAATCTGTTCATGATAATAGATTGCTTTCTATTGACTGAGGAGCTGATCAGTGAGGAGTAAAAATTTGGTTTAATTTCGATTAATTTGTTGTTGCCCTCATAAAGGTCCCATTCTAGTTGGCATAAGTTTTTTATGGTGGTCTGTATAAGAGGAAGTACCTCGTTGGCAAGATATATGTTAGAATGTAAATGTAAAGAAATGTAAAAGTGGGGAAGTTGGAGGAGTCTTAGCAAGGCGATCAGCGTATTCGTTGCCCTTTATACCAATATGACTCGGAATCCAAATAAAGGAAATGTTTGAGTGGTATATTTCAGCTCTGATAATCAAGTTGTGGATGTCATATAAGAGGGGATGAGTAGAAAAAAAGTTATTCATAGACTGCAGGGCACTGAGAGAGTCGGTGGCAATTACCCAATTATCCTTAGGATAGCTTATTATATGTTCAATGGATGATTTGATAGCGAATAATTTAGCGGTGAATATGCTGCAGTGTTTGTTAAGGTTAAAGTTTCTGGATATGTCATTTGAGTAAAATGCTGCACCAACGTATGTGAGGGATTTAGAGCCATCTGTGAAAAGTATTTTATGATTCGGATATTGGTTAGTTATTATAAATTGAAAATGATTTCTGATTATTTCAGGATTTGTGATGTTTTTATCATATTTTAACAGATCAAGGTTGATATTAAGGGGGTTGCGAGTCCATGGAGGAAAGACATGAATTGAAAGATTTTCAGCAGGGGGAAAAATAAGGCCATTTTCTGATGAAGACTTTATGAAAGTAATGTTGGTGCTAACAGTTTCATTGGAGGAGAAAGAGTAAGGAGGGATGGAGGGTGTGAAGTATATTTGATGTAAGGGGGACTGTTTCTTAAACCAAAGCTTGCTTGAGTATTTGTATAATAAATATAACCGTCTCAGATGTAGAGGTTCTGTTACAGATAGACAGTGAATACTGGGAATAGGGCTAGTTTGGTATGCTCCAAGTGCAAGTCGTAAGCATTGATTTTGTATGCAGTCAAGTTTTTTTATGTAAGATTGTCTTGCAGAAGAGTATATGATACAACCGTAGTCCAATTTTGATCTAATAATGCTTTTGTAGAGGGATAATAGGGTGAGTGTGTCTGACCCCCAAGAGCAATTTGATAGCATTTTGAGCATCATGATATCTTTTGAGCATTTAGATTTAATGAATTTGAAATGTTCTATCCAGTTTAGTTTACTATCAAGGATCATACCAAGGAATTTGGAATGTGAAAGTATTGGAATTTCATTGTGATTGATGGAAAGAGAGTTCATTCGAGAGCAGTTCCTTTTCCTGCAAAAATGGGTAACTGATGATTTGGAGTGGGAAAATAGAAATCCATGCTGGGAAGACCAATTGTGTAGTGAGTTAAGAGTAATTTGAAGTTTTCTCTCACAAGTTCTAGAATGTTGGGACGAATAGTATCCATATTTAATAGATGTAGAGAATTTTTCAGAATAAACTGTTCAACGATATGTCCTTTGTTATTATTGTGGGAGGAACCCCACATGGAGTGGTGAGAATTAAAGTCGCCGCCTAGGATAAATGGAGAAGGGAGTTGTTGTATTAAAGAGTTGAGTGATTCGAGGTCTAAAATGTGAGCAGGAGGGATGTATAAGGAGCAGAAGGTTATGTTGTGGTTTTTAATTTTAACGGCTGAGGCCTCCAGGAGAGTGTTAAGTTGAACTTCTTCGAAGTCATATTGGTCCGATATGAGGATGGCAACGCCACCTGACGCTTTATTAAGATTGATACGATCTTTCCTGGTTATGTTGAAATGTTTAAGACAAAAATTTTTGTTTGGGGATAAATTAGTTTCTTGTAATAAGATTATGGATGGTTTAAAATTATTTATTATTATTTTAAGGTCTTCCAGTCTATTATTAAGGCCTAAAAGATTCCATTGTAGGAATGTTGGATGAAACAGGATTACTTGTTTGATTTGGAACGATCTTTCTGTGAATCTTTCTTTTTTGAGTGAGAGGAAGACTGGTTTCTAGAAGAGGACGAAGATATAGAAGAGTCAGACGATCCTCGTCTTGTTGAGGAGTCGTGCCTAGATTTAAATGAAGAAGATTTGTTGGTAGAAACAAAAGAGCTTGGGGAAGACGAGAGGAAAGGTTGTGATGAGGAAAGGTTTGTGAGTTGGAGGGGAGCTAGAATGGGTTTAGTGTGGGAGGGAGTTTTAGGATGTAGGGAAGAGGCATTGTTGGGGAGGATCATGGGGGAGGACGGTTTGGAGGAAGCGTCGGGAGTATTATTGACAGTGTTAGCAACAGGAGGATTGTGCTGGGATGAGCTGGAGTTGGGTTTTTTGAGGATTGATGAAAAGAGATTCTTTTTCCTGGGGTCTTGAGCTGCAAGTATATTCCTAGCATCACCATATGACAGTTTTTCGGTAGTTTTTAGTTTTTGGATGTTGATTTCATGTTTGTAAACTGCACAGCCTTTATATCTGGGGGAGTGGTTTTCATTACAATTGACGCAGAGGGGAGGAGGAGAACAGGGTTTGTCTGGGTGGATGTTTTTACCACAAGAGGGGCATAAAGGTTCGTTGGTACAATTTATAGAAAGATGTCCAAATCTTTGGCATTTGAAACATCTTAAGGGTTGAGGAAAGTAGGGCCGAACTTTAAGGTTTATCCAGCCAGCTTGAACAGAAGAGGGAAGGTTATGAAGTTTAAACGTAAGGATTAAGGAGGTAGTAGGTTCGAGGTTTCCGTCTTTTTTCTTTAGGATGCGTTTAACAGCGATGACTCCCTGCTCTAAGAAACCATCTAAAATTTCTTCTTCAGACATTCCAAGGAGGTCCCTGCATGAGACAACACCTTTAACAAAATTTAGTGTTTTGTGCGTTTCTGATATGACGGGGAATTCTCCTAGGTTTTTAAGGGAACTAATTTTAAGTGATTGGGCTAAGGTATGAACTTTAATTAAAAGTGAGCCATCTCTAAGTCTTTTGATATTGAGATTATCTCCAATATCCTTTGAAATATATCTGTATAGTAAAAACGGGGATACATTAGAAAAATTGTCTGTTGTTCTTTTTATTATGAAATACTGATCATATTGTACGTTATCTATTATAATTTCAGGGGAAGATATTCTTTGCCTTTTGGATGGAAGTTTAGGGTATTCTGAATTATGTGTATTAGTATTTGTCTTATACGATGTATTGCCAGAGGAGTTGCTTTGTCCCTTAGCCTGGCTTTGCACCAAGGGATAAAGGGTAATCGGTTTTACGCCCCCCCCCCAGAATCCGTGGGGCAGCCTACCTCCATAGAGGTAGAGTGGGAATCTGGACCATCGGTCCTGCCCACCTGGGGTACCAAGTTTTGTAATTCCGACATCATGGTTTATTGAGTAGGTTTGTTCGGGTGCGCTTCCCTAGATGGATTGTCTTCACTGTGACCAGGAGCTCCATCTACCCCTTTGGTTTTTTCTGGTGCCTTCCCTAGACAGATTGCCTTCACTACGGCGATGGGTTCTGTCTACCCAGAAACTGAGGTCCGTGGGGTCGTCACTCCCCAAGCAATGAGACATAGTCTCACGCCCCCTGTGGGGTACGAGAGAATGATAAGACGCAGTATCCATTACCACGACCGATTCACTGTCATATCATTATCTACCCGGGTTACGTCTAGATACACAATATTACGTCCTTCTTGTCTATATTGCCTTACAGTTGATAGATATTTCACCCGCCAGTGAAAAATATTTGGTCCCTCAATGAGTAATTTTCGTTTATTTTGGCACTTGCGCCAAACAAAACCATTTGATTGTAAAAGCCGATTTAAGGTTTTATACTCGTAGGTACGCAAAATCTATTTTGTTCTTTACAGTACGAAGTAGGGGTTTGCAGGTCGGAACCTTCTTCAAGTTTATATAAAAATCCTCTATTGTTTGTCCAATTACTTGAAAATCACCATCGTCAATTTTATCGTTGTATGATAATCGGGGTCTTTTTTTACCAGGAGATTTTAAAGGTGAAGTAGAACATGAACGATCATTATGTTGTCTTTGAATTTTTCTTACACTATTTTCCGAAACACCAGTGCAAAATGCCAGCGCGTTCTGTTCGATTTTGAATTGGAATAGTCAAACTATAATTATTTTCAGCTTCTCTAGTACCGTACTAGAGAAGCTGAAAATACGGGCCTCTATAATAACAATCTACAATAACTTCACGTGCACCGTTTCCAATTGTTTTTCCTCTTTTGCTCGCCATCGTTACTTCGAAATAATAATTAAAATTGAACGCAACACATTTATATAGAAATGAAAACAAATGCTCGAAATATATAGGCGCCAATGGAAATAGCTAGAACCTTCTAGCGGCAAGTGCATGGAGACTCCAGGCACATCCCAATTACAAGTGGACCAGTGCGAAATTTACTAAATCCTCGACTAATTTTCCGTACCGCTTAGCTGGCGCACTTTATAGGTGAAGCGGCAAACTATTACAACAAATAAAATAACATAAAATATATTTGCGTACACAAATTTTACTTTTCCGCTTGCTTAAGACTATGAACCTTTATTTTAAGGACCGCCCGGTTTTCTTTCGTATCCCGCACTTTACCGACGTTTCCCCACGCCTCGAATATTATGTTAATTTGTAGCTCAGTAATACATTAGTCACAATCAAAAAAATCAGCTGCAGCTTTTTTTTTTATTTATTGAACGGTATCACCATTTTACATATAATAATATTAAATCTACTATGACATGTGGTACCTAAAAACTAGATATAAAATACAAATTAGAAAAATAATACTCTACGAGAAAAAAACTATCCAAATATAATAGATTTCAATTTAAGTTTAAAGGAATACAAGGAAACACCGAAAAATTCTATGTCTTGGTGATTATTAATACTAGTGACAATTCTGTTGTATGGCATATTTTGCATAAGAACGCAGCGGAGATCCTCTTAAATTCCTAGGAGGAACATAAAAATTTGTTGAACCTATTATTTCAGGTGAAACTATTATATTATTTACAATCTTGAAAAAGAAATACAAGTCAAGGTATTCTCTGCGATCCCGCAACGATCCCAAAACAAAACAAGACGCCAATTCATTTAAATCAAACTGAAGACCTCTCTGTAACATTCTGTATTGTAAATATGTAAGAAACTTTTTCTGTATAGCTTCTATTCGATTTTCATGAATAAGCACTACTTGCAGATTACTTTTCTGATCTAATAAAAGATTCACAATGTGTGAAACTACTAAAAGTATGTCCTTATTGTTTGTGTTAGGCCTTTTAAGCAAATAGCTAATCTGGATTTCAATACATTCTCTGGTTCTCCAGAAACTTCTGCATGGCCAGTTCTATCCTCCTGTCGGTCAGTCATTTGCCCCGTCCATACCATTTGTTTAATTTTGACTGTTGGATTTTCACTTTCTTCCAATGTTAAACTACGTCCCACTCCAGCGGACAATCGCCTTACCTCAGTTTTTCGGCAAAATCTACATTCCCACTCATGCGACTTAGTTTTTCGCAAAACGGAGACCATTTTATCATATTCCACTTTCCCAAGACCAGTGCCACCTTTGTGAATCAAGTACAGCAAGTGGCACACTCGATTGACGTCAGATTTGCCTTAACATCATGATCACAGTATCCACAAATATACATTTCCACAGTCTTTTGGTAGATTAATAGATTTTAGAAAAATCCAGTTATTATAGTTTATGGACTCCTTTATTGTGGGTATGTAGCAACAGCTGATTATGTACTTAACAGGTTAGGAACAAACAAAATCTATTATCTGGAAACAATAAAACACCAACGCTCTATTAAAATGGGCTACAAACGACTAATTATTTATGTATTTTGGTGAGAAGATTTTCTAAACGTAATCACAGGTAAAGGTGACCACACACATATTCATTTTGCCGGTTTCGAAGCTATTCTAGAAAATGACAAGTCGTTACTCTAAAAAGACCTGAAATTCCAAGTTCACATCCTACACACACCCTCTAGCTCCTGAACCGCTTTATGTTTGAACCAGGCCTTCAAAAAAAGTGTTTACAAGTTGTTAAAGTAAATATAACAAAACATTTTTGTAAGGTAATCGTTAGAATTTGCTAAGACAAGAAACAAATGAACGTCGTGAAGCTGTCAAAAATTGACAACTTTGGTTTGTTTGAATGAAACACCCTGTATATTATGTCATATTGTATTCTACGGGGAATTTTAGTCGTATTTGATATACATACCCCAGGTGTATCTATCTCCGGTTCTGAAATATTGGCATTTGAAAAATGACAATTTTGCCTTTTTGACATGCTATAGAACCGAAACGATACAACATAGAGCAAAACGGTTTGCATGTGCCTATCTTATTTTTTAATAGTCTGACACTAAGGACATACAAATCGTTTGGCTGAAAGTTGCATCGTTTAGATACTGCTTTTTATGAAAGAGGAAAAACTGGCATTTTTCAAATGTCAATATTTCAGACACGGAGATAGATAGACCTGGGGTATGTTATGTCAGATATGTCTAGAATTCCACGTAGAATCCAAATATGATATAATATACATGGTATTTCATTAAAAAAACCAAAGTTGTCAATTTTTGACAGCTTTGCGTCGTTAATTTGTTTCTGTTCTTAGCAAATTCTTACGATTTAACAGAAACCTTACAACTTTTGTATTTGAACTTATTTCCTACATACTATAGTAAAACCCCCAGAGCTTGCCAAAATATGAGGAACTACCATGTACACAATGTATACATATATTACTATGTCACCCGCATTGGCTACGCAATATAAAAGTTTGTTCTTTCTTATTTTTCTCAAGTCGGAAAACTGTGTTCCTTTGGTAAATCTGAATTAATGTGCATCCTATATAGTCTATTAGTTTCATCTTATTTTTTTGAAAACTTATTTAGAAAAAAGGCTTAGCGGAGGCAAGGATGCTTAAATAAACACACTGCATAAGCAGGTAATTCATTTTAATATAATGTTCACAGAATTATATTTTGAATAAGTTAAAAAAAATTATTAAAAGCTACAAGCAAACGAAAACGCAAATTTCACAAGCTTTTTTTCAGTAACCATGTATTATATTAAAAATAAAGCTATTTGAGAAATAATGTTTGTTGAATCTGAATAAGCTTTTACCCTTATATATACCAACAACTACGTTCATGCAAAGATTGAAAGCAATTTCTTCAAGATTAGACAAGTTATAGATTTTTTATATGAATCAGACTCATATTTTCCATAGTGTAGCGGGTAATGTTAAAAAAAATATTGCTAAAAAAACTAATTATCCAATTTATCTCAAATTTTGCACAAAAATCAGGTATTATGTAGAAATAAACTGGTAACAAAATGACGGCCTAATAAAATATTTAAAAAACTAGTCTAAAAAAACTACGTATTAGATTAATTTCAAACTGGTAAAGTTGTGGTGCAAGTTCAAGATGGCGAAACAAAATGGAGGCCAAATAAAACATTTCAATTGACTTTTAAATTTTGCACAAAAAATTAAATGTGATATAGGGATAAATTGTTACGAATTCAGCATGATGCAACAAAATGGCGGTTTGTCAGGGGACGTGGGTGAAGCGCCGCTTCACCTACATTTTCCAATCAATTTACTTTAAAATAGAAATATTTTGCAAGGCAAGAGATGGCGTGCGAGTAGTTTTAACGTCTGTTGTACCGCTCTTAAATATTGGCCTAATATACCATTTTTTAGTTAGAATTATTTAGTGAATTGTCTTTTGAGTGACTGTGTAACCATCATTCTTCTAAAGTTGAAAGTATTTTGCTTCTAAAATTTAAGGAAGCTGTATAGATTTGTTTTCATTCTTCTTGTCAACATGGGCCTGTCGAGTGCAGATATGCGCGAGATTAAATCGGCGATTGTAAGCACCTTTAATGAGAAGTTTCTTCAAGAATTAGCAGAGAAAGTGGCGAAAATTGTTGAAAAGAAGTTTGAGGAACAGATCAAGGCCCAAAGGGAGGAAATTTCAGCTATCCAGGACAGACTTGGGAAGTTTGAAAATGAAAATAAATATTTGCGGAACACCGTTGACTATCAAGAACAGTCTTTGCGCAGCCTCAACGTGCGCATATTCGGTATGAAATTCGAAGATGGCGAGAATCTACGTTCTAAGGTAGTAAATTTATTTACAGAAAACTTAAAGGTAAATATTAAAAACGAAGATATAAAAAAGTGCCACCGTATTGCCTCGAGAGTTCCGAGAGACAAGCCTTCCGCAGTACTTGTTCGTTTTGTTTCCGATGTGTCGCGACTGTCCGTGTTAAAAAATCGTAAACATTTAAAAGATAGTGAAATCCAAATCAAAGAAGATCTTACTAAAACGCGTCTTGAATTGTTTGGCCGGGCTATTCGTATGTTTTCTAGTAAAGACACTTGGGTATTGAATGGCAACATATATGTGAAATTTAAAAATAAAGTGCATCGTGTTACGGAAGAATCAGACCTTAGTAGTCTGCGAAATTCCTAAAAATGCATATTTTGGATGTTTACATTAGCAGGTATTCTAAGTGTGTGTCTGTGTTTTTTTTTTTTTTTTGCTTGGATTGGGAATATGTGAATATCATTATCTATATGCATGTACTAGGTTGCTATTTTTTATATATTAAAAGTTGACTTTTTTTATTTTTTTTTGGGGATTTATTATGTCGAAATGTGACTGGTTCACTCTCATTTTCTTTTAACTTAACGTGTTTTGTTTATACTATCGATTCTGTGGCAATCGTACATTTTTGCCTGGTAATTTAAGTGTTTAAAAATTAGAACAAACCACGTGAATTGTACACATTAATTTTATTTACTTATTTTTTGGTATGTTTTGGGTCATAATAAAGTACTAAACAGCTTGAGCGATGATACAGTGATCTGTTTTTCTTCCTTTTTTTATATTATTTTTATTAACATAAGTACTAATTGTAGAATAATTTGTATCGTACTTTGTTGTTATTTATATTTACTTATAATTTGCTATAAAGAAAACTTATATAAACAAATATATTCTTAGTTTAACCTTAATGTTGATATGAAAGTGGCTCATTTGAACGTGAGATCATTGTTTACGGGCTTCAATGAATTTAGGACATTGGTTGAGGATAATGACTTTGACATGGTATTTTTGTCTGAAACGTGGCTCTCTGGTGGGGATAGCTCATCCTTATTCCAAATTCCAAATTATCAGTTTTTTAGAAAAGATCGTGAGGGCAGAGGGGGAGGAGTGGCAGTGTACGCTAAAACAGAATATGTCCTTGATATTATTACATTTGAATTTAATATAGAAGTACAGTTGGAATTCCTAGCACTTAAAGTTAAAATAGCAAATAAAACGTATGCTTTCCTCGTATTTTATAGACCACCTTCTTTGAAATTCAATAATCTTATACCAGATTTCGATAACATATTTTCTTCGTTATACCCGACTGTGGACGAAATCTTTTGCTTGGGTGACTTTAATATTAATCTGCTGAACTTGCAAAACCCACTAACTTCTCTCTTTGAGAATTATAATCTGGAACAAATCATAGACGAACCTACTCGAATCTGCGGAACTACAAGTACGTTGATTGACGCAATTTTTGTAACAAACCTGTCGTTAGTAACTAAAAGTGGAGTTTTGCCGGCTGATAATATTTCCGACCATAAAATTATTTATTGCGAAATGAAGTTGGGGAAATTGCCAATATGTCCTAAATTAATACAATACAGGAGTTTTAAAAATTTCAATTTCAATATTTTTTTAAATGACATGTATAATCTACCTTGGATGAATATAATTTACGAAAATAATATTGATAATAAAATAAAAATATTTAATGAACTTATTTTAATTTTATTTAATAAACACACTCCAATACGTGAGTCGCGACTAACTAAACCTAAAGCGCCTTGGTTAACCGAAAATATAAAAGTTTTTATGAAGCAAAGAGACAGTGCATTGCAGAAGTACAAAAGAACTAAACTTCATGATGATTGGATTAATTATAAGTACCTAAGAAATTTTACATTGGCTGAAATTAGACGAGAAAAAAAAAAGTTATTGGATACATTGTGTACAGAAAAGAACTCCCGTAAAATATGGTGTGCTGTAAAAACATTTAATATTTGCGATAACAAAAATACTTCAATTCCTTGTAGCTTGTCTGACCCTGATAAAATAAATTCTTTTTTTTGCTACATTTTTACAAAATGTCTCAGACTGTGGTGAAAAGGTTAGCTATTTTGAAACGAATAAGTACGACTACAATTTAGGATTTTCATTCAAATTGGCAGAAATATCTGATGTTAACAAAATTTTAAATAGTGTAAATACCAACGCAACTGGGATTGATGGCGTTTCGGCATTGATGCTTAAGTATTGTAGCCCTTATATTGATCAGTTTATAACACATATAATTAACTGTTGTATAGAAGCAAGTTATTTCCCAGAGCAATGGAAAATAGCAATAGGAAAGCCTTTACCAAAAGCTTCAAATCCGAAAAATTTTAATGATTTGCGTATTATAAGTATACTTCCTTCGATATCAAAAATTTTTGAAAAAATTATGTATAATCAGATGTATGTTTATTTTGTTGATAACGGTATTATACCTAACACCCAGTGCGGATTTAGAAAGAATTTTGGTACCTCAGTAGCTCTTACTAACGTAATAGATGATATTATTCGAGCTTGTGACAATCAAATGAATAGTTTGTTAGTGCTGCTCGACTTTTCGAAGGCTTTCGACACTATTAACCATGAGCTGCTTGTTTCTAAGTTAAAGTATTATGGCTTTCGAAATGAATCATTTCTTCTTATTAAATCGTATTTATCTAACAGATTTCAAACTATATTTTCTGGCAACAAATATTCTGATCGAGTTAGGATACTTTCTGGTGTACCTCAAGGTTCAATTTTAGGGCCGTTGCTTTTTCTTATTTATACCTCGGATATTCTAAAATCTTTAACTTTTTGCAAGGTTCAAGCATTCGCAGACGATACACAAATATATTGTAGTTTTTATTGTAATAATTACATAGAATCTGAGTCCAATATAAATCGTGATCTAAAAAATTTAAGTGAACTCTCACAGAGCAACAACTTACATTTAAATCCATCTAAATCGTGTCTTTTAATTTTTGGAAACAAAAATAAAGTGGATTTTCTGAAAAACACACTTAATATATCAATAAACGGCTCAAGACTAAATTTTGTGGATTGTGCGAAAAATTTGGGTCTATGGTTAGATACACAACTTAGATTCAGGGATCACCTAAAAAAACTTTTTCAAAAAACTTACCTGTCATTAAAAATGTTATATAATAACAGACATATACTAAATAGGAATTTAAAAAGAAATTTATGTGAATCCCTTGTTTTGTCCAATTTCAACTATTGCGACTATATTTATGGATTTTGTTTGGATCAAGAGAGTAAATCTCGTATACAAAAAGTCCAAAATGCCTGCGTGCGATTTGTGTATGGTGTGAGAAAATATGAGCATATCTCACACCTATATCGGGAAATTAACTGGCTACGAATGGATGCTCGGCGAAATCTTCACTTTTGTACTTTTTTAATTAAAATTATTAACAACCCTGCTTCTCCTTCTTCAGTTCGACAGCGGCTGCTATTTCGTAGTGACATTCACAATGTTAATGTCAGAATGAGACATGGGTTGACTATGCCCAATCACCAGAGCGCCATTTTTCAGCGTGGATTTTCTTATAATGCTGTAAAATATTATAATTTATTACCAGTTAATTTTTTGGATTTAAAGTTAAACGTGTTTAAATTTAAATATAAAATGCATCTTTTGAATTTGCAGAAAGGAAACTAACTATGCATTATTTTAATTGATATTTTCAAATCCGTTCGTGAATATTGTTAGCTACATAGTTTTTTTGTATTCGGACCGGTAATTCCGTTGAAGCCAATAATATTGTGTTACTTGGATATTTGTAGCAAATTATAAACTACCCATCTTATTAATTGTTTTATTTTAAGTTTTTTTTTATTTGAATTAGTGCTTATTGTTACATTCTCGCCAAGGAAATATGTAAGTTAGTATTTAGTTTGTCTCTGCCTGGTTGAGTTGAGTAGCTACTGAAGCTAGACTACGCCAGGTTTTGGCAATTTAATTTTTTTTATTTACTACATTGTATATATTTTGAAATAAAAGACATTTATTATTATTATTATTATTAAAATATAAAGCATTTTAAAATCTACATTTTTATTATAAAAATGTAGTATGTTTTATATAAATTCGCATTTACTTAATTATACCATTATTTTCTATCAAATCTAGTGCGTTATATACTCAAAAAGTAATAATGACTAATAATAATGAGAAACGTAGCGCGCTGAACGCCTTTCCATAAGAGTGACCCGTTTAGGAGCAGTAACACATTCCACAGGTACATAGCGGTTTTTTAAGAACAAAAAATATTTTTAAAATCTTATAAGTTCATATTATTTCCCCTAAGTATTAAAAGACGCTCCAAAACTGTGGATAATTAACATCATAAAAAGGTTAAAAAAATAGCCAATTTGGGCGTGGCACCCCGAAAAATTTTTGCCTGCGACTCTGTACATCTAACTATGCTGCGCTTCAGCCGTCCTTAAATCCACGAGCCGCCACTGCGGAGTGTGTCAACGTAAAAACTAGGTATTGACATTATTTTAAATTATTCCAAAAAATCAAGTGTGGGATAGGTAGAAGCTGATGAAATATTAGTAATAATCCAATATGGTGGAACAAAATGGAGCCCAATAAAAATGTTTCAAGACAGCATATACGTGTTACTAAATGACTATCTACCGAACTAAATTGAGGCACGCGCTTCACTATTCCTAATAAAATGAAAAATTGATAACGAGGGATGTTCCCGGTAAAATAAATTTTACATCAGTTTTCTATTTGCCCAGAATATCTCAAGTAATTATTTCTATTAAAATTCCGGCGATGTTTCGATATAATATTTTAATATTACCTATATTTCTATCGATAAACTACATAAACAGGCAATGCAAATGAAGGCAATATATTTAGATTGTTTTAAAAGTATTTATAAATATCACGGAATATTTTCGTTTTTAAAAGTATTGCAATAAATAAATGGCGGGATTTAGCGATACAATTTGACTGTGTTAACTTGTTTTTCGATGACCTTATTCGTATTTATATTTCTCTTCTTTGATAGCCATACTTGATAATACATCGATAACCGTCGACCCTTGCGAGGTCGTTTACATGATACAACTACATATGGCTCTTAGCGCAAATACCTGTTATACTAAAGAAATTAGGAATACCATAATGTTTTCACGCCGCACACCGGGTCCAAACGGCATATCTGAGACGAAAAATAAGATTCCAGCTACATAAGACGAACAAGATGAATATAGTTATTATCCTAACACATGCAGACAGAGCCATTTTCCTGCACGCGCTATTACTGTAAGCAATAGAGTGCGGGGATGTGTCTTTTCGCACGTGTTAAGATCCAATTTTTTCCTACAAGCGTTTTACAAATGAACAAAGGAATTTTCCAATAAATACAGTATAATAATACATAGATTTTTTTATTTATTATTTGTATTTATGGTGAAAGAACAATTTGTTGCATTATATAAATTGATTGCGGATGTCATCGAAGTTGAAGCCAAAAAAAAAAGGTGTCGAGGTAACATTCGTGCTGCTGGCTGGTGGGAAACGGTGAAATATTTGACGATGTGGCTGTTTCGAAACTGATTGAGAAATTTTTTCTAAATTTCTTTCTGCAGTAATTGTGGATTTTCATCCTCCTAAGGGTTTGATATTGCCAGTAAAATGGTAGATGATCGTCTGAGGCTATGGCCTGTGTATAACTCGGGATTTTTGAGCCCTATGTGAGCTGCAACGTTAGAGGGAATTTGTCCTATGGTATTAATTCTAACGGCATATTTTCTGTACAAATTTAAATAACTGCTGTTATTAATTTCATTAGAAATAACAAATGATCTGGCGGACTGGTTTTTCGAGTTTTGGATTATGAGGTCTCCTTATCATCAATGTCATCAATGGTAAATTTGGTTAATTCCTCACGTGGGCAAGTACCAGCTAGCCCAAAAATGGTTTGAGTAAAGATTTTGTTGTTGTTCTTTTGTGCGAAAACCTACATTTTGTTTCTTGATGTAGGCAGCGATCTTGTAATATTTACTGATGTCTAAATCTTTTTTAATCTTAAGTACACTTTCTACCATGGAATATCGAGACCATAGGGTAATTGGCTTCCAAAACCTGGCCATTTCCGAAAGATACGCTAAAAGTACTTCTTTTTTCATTGATTTTACTTTTTTTTGCGTTGCACCAATTATTAAAATGTTCATACTGCTTTTCATATCGGTCTTTTGATTTTCCCGGTAGTAACTCTAAATTTGCCTTACTTTCAGCTTCCAAAATTTCTTCTGGCAGGTCTTCGCCTAAAAAATCCATGATATTAATTTCACTACGAGTTTAGATGGGCAGGAAAATAAAATATTAAAAATGTGACCCTCCTATAACTTATTATTTGTTTTCATCACTTAAACACCAATGAAATTCAAAGTTTGTTTCTTGGCTGGCACGTCAACATCCAAGTATACGACGTTATGTGCGTGTCAACATTTGAACAACCTGTTTTGCTGAAGACGGGGGCAGACTTTCCCTCGAAACGTCCAGAAAACAAACATTTTTCAGTGTCGTTCCTCGGGTACCTTCATAGTGGACCCAGAACTTAAGACTATCTATTCAATTTATAGGGTAATTATATTTTATTTTTTTATTTTTTTCAATGAATCTGCCACTTTTCTAATTATTTTCTGTTTTGACTATGCGAAAAACCCAAAAAACTATTTTGTTTTTTGCCTTTTTTTAAACACCTTTAATGGAAATCTGCCACTACAAAACATTTCTTTCGTTGAAGGTTGCGGGATTTATACTCTTCTTGCAATATTTGAGGACGTCATGATAACAATGTCGAGCAAGAATCATGGACAAAAATTTTATGGTAAAGGTAAACAAGAGTAATCGCTGGAAACTAAATTCATTTTTTAACTCATTTTGCACGTAAATATTATTTCCTAAATATCTTAAGAAAAGTCACGTGATGGTTTCTTGTTGTTGTTAAACGTAGTAGGTACTAGGAGGTTCACGTCGATAGAATGACCTAAGGAAGAAAGCAGAATTATCAAGGACTTGATAACCAAAATCTATCCATAATCTAATGATATTTGAGCAGCTAAACGGTCGTCTATATCTGTTAGAAAAGTTATCTTTTTTCTGGAGTGAGTTAAAATTCTTTAAAGGTTACCGTTAAAGGAGAAGAAGGATGATTCAAAATTATTGGATAATGTTATGGTTTTAGTGATAAATAAGACAAATATTGATATCACACCCGGTGATACTTGTTTCGAAAGCAAATCTCGTCCTGAACGGCTATGTGATTCGAAAGGATTTGTCAGCATTTAGACTAAATTTGGTGAAATTTCAGTTCAAAAACATGTAATTTAAAGAACACTGAGGTTGAGCATTGTATACACACCGCTGTAAGATAGGCAACCCGTCATCCTTCTGTGTTGAGCTTTCAAACTACCAATTTAGTATACTCTCTATATTTCTTTCTTCTTATTAAAAATAATATTTGCATCTCTCTCACTCACGCCCCCTCTACTTTCGAGTTCAAAATTGCTCTAAAAAGCGTGTTTGCTAGTTAACAAAATGAAGTCCCATGATGGACATGTTTCTAAAAGTTTTTAATTTCATGTTTCCTATTATTTTTTTAACTCTTAAAATTCTAAATAAACAGAATGATGATTTGGTGCAACTAAATGTGTGTCTCCTTCAGAGTATGTTTGTGTTTTAATAGCAAACCCATATTGATGAGTTTGAACTTATTATACTTATTAGTTAGTTTCTAACTTGTTTCTTTTTTTTTAATTATTTGTAGAGAAATCCTGAGGAAGGAATACATTAATCCCGAAAGCTTGACAAAACAATAAAGGGTTCCACTACTTTATTTGGCCTTTTATATAATAAACTGCATCCCCACTAACCTAAGGTTTTCATTTTTCTTCTTAACTAGTCAGTTGCGACTACGTCTCCCTCTATATATATACAATATATGTATATATCTATATATATATATATATATATATATATATATATATATATATATATATATATATATATATATATATATATATATATATATATATATATATATATATATATATATATATATATATATATATATATATATATATATATATATATATATATATATATATATATATATATATATATATATATATATATATATATTGGGCCAATAATTAAGCATATCTTACACGTAAAATGACGTCAGTCATAAGAACATTCCTCTATAGTTTTATTGCTCGCCGGAAGCCCGAATTTTGTAGAATTCCAGCGTTTGCCGGTTCACACTTGACGCGCTTGATATGTGGGGCATGTCTTATTACTTACTGCGCTAAAATACATTTCATGTAGCTCTGGTATGCTACACATATTCAGACATAAAATAAGCCTTCATTACTTTTAAATGAGATTAATAAAGCATACGTTTCCAAGTTATTTTGAATGTTCCACAAGAAATGACAGGATGTTTTTTCATGTTATTTTTTAACGGATTTGTTGTAACATCCAGTTTGTTTCATTAAATGGGAAATAGGGTAGCAAAAATTATAACACTTGCAAATTTACGTATAATTATTTAGTTTATAGTAACACTGAGACAATTACAAAATTTGGCTAGTTATCTAATTACTGATTTTTACAGACTGTTCCATCATCACCAATTAATAGAGTCTATATTAATAGGGTGATACTATTTAAAATGAATATTTTGAATGTATAATCAGTTTTAGTTTATTGATGAAAATAACATTTTTTTCAAATACAATACAATATTTTTTTGGTTTCTTCTTTAGGTCCGTTTTACTAACATGAATATATAATAAACATATTTACCCTCTTCTTTCTTATAAAATATCATTTAAACACTTTGAGAACATTTGAACTAGTAGAACGTTTCAGCTT